>OY282533.1:140000-147511 GCA_958296335.1 Urtica urens | reverse complement strand
GGACCTCCCCAGAAGGTAATTTTAATGTGGCCGATTTCCCCTCTTTTGCAATCAGTTTCGCTACAGCACCTGCTGCTCTAGCTAATTGTCCACCCTTTCCAAGTGTGATTTCTATGTTATGTATGGCCGTGCCTAAGGGCATATCGGTTGAAGTAGATTCTTCTTTTTGATCAATCAAAACCCCTTCCCAAACTGTACAAGCTTCTTCCAAAGCATACGGCTTTCTGGATGTAGATGATGATATCTATACAGATGGATTTTCTATATATCGTATAATTCTTATATATATAATATAATGAAGTACGGATATATAGGAATCAAAATCTGCCGAATCGCTCATGTTATGATCTTCTAATCCTAGGTCTTCCCGTTCCTTCATCTGGCTTATGTTCTTCATGTAGCATTCAGACCGAATGACTCTATGAAATTACGTCGATACTTCCACATATTGCGGGTAACGTAGGAGACATCTCTATTTTTCCCCGGGGGAATCCTTAGAATTACCACTGCTTAGCTTTCAATTCGCCTCTGACCATCAAATGAAATGTGAATAACCCGTCCTCCTCTCTTTGAAACAAGGGGGCTTCTGGTTCTGTCGGTGCTTGAAACAATTTTGTCTTCTCCATATTACTATATCTCTAGAGTCAATAATTTTATATGAGGAACTACTGAACTCAATCACTTGCTGCCGTTACTCTTCAGTTTTCTGTTGAGGTCTATCCTGTAGAGGTACTCAAATTGGATCAGTGATCGATTTCTAGGTTTCGTCGTAAACCTAATTGGTTACTTCCAATTACGCAAATCAATAGTTCAAACCGCACTCAAAGGTAGGGCATTTCCCATTTTTATAGGAACTTCTGTACCAGAAACAATGGTATCTCCAATTAGAGCCCCTCTGGGATGTAAAATATATCTTTTCTCACCACCCCCATAGTGTATGAGACAGATGTATGCATTTCGATTAGGGTCGTATTCTATAGTTACGATTTTACCATATATGTCTTTTTCATTCCGTCGAAAATCTATTTTACGGTATAGACGCTTATGACCTCCCCCTCTATGCCCTGCGGTAATGATTCCTCTGGCATTACGACCTTTACCACAACGATGCTGTCCATAGATCAAATTATTTCGTGGATTGGATTTCACTTGGCTGTCTCCGGCTCCTTCGCGTGTGCTCGGGGTAGAAGTTTTGTATAAATTTCTCGCCATGTTATTAAGTATTTTGATTTAAGTTCCTTTCGTTCTAAAAGGTGGAATATAATAACCCGGTTGAAGCGTAATCATCATACGCCTGTAATGCATTGTATGTCCCATAAAAGGTCCCCCCTTTCCCGGGAGTCGATGACTATTCATAGCTATTACCTTGACACCAAAGAAGAGTTCGACCCAATGCTTTATTTCTGTCCTAGTTGATCCTGATTCGACATTAAAAGTATATTGATTTTTCAGCAATAACCGAATACTTTTGTCTGTAACTACGAAATATTTGATTCCATCCATAAATTTTATTCCCTATGAGTTCTAGTCTCAATAAGACTGTTAGGTCTTACTGTTCATATGTTATGATATGAATATACCACACCAATTCGTTATGTATGGATGATGAGATTTCATTGATACAGAGCCAATTCCAATAGACTTATTATATTGGAGGGTCCCATTGGCGTGCATCCAGTAGGAATTGAACCTACGAATTCGCCAATTATGAGTTGGGCGCTTTAACCATTCAGCCATGGATGCTTAGCGGGGATCCTCGTACATGGTGAATAACCAAATTCCAATTGAAATGAAATCTTTAGGGTAAATCAATGCAATTTAGGAGGACTTAATCTTAATGAAAGGACATCAATTCAAATCCTGGATTTTCGAATTGAGAGAAATCAAGAATTCTCACTATTTCTTAGATTCATGGACCCAATTGAATTCAGTGGTATCTTTCATTCACATTTTTTTCTATCAAGAACGTTTTATAAAACTCTTAGACTCCCGAATTTGGAGTATCCTACTTTCACGCAATTCACATTTACGGAGTTCAACAAGGAATCGATATTTCACGATCAAGGGTGTACTACTATTTGTAGTAGCGGTCCTTATATATCGTATTAACAATCGAAAGATGCTCGAAAGAAAAAATCTCTATTTGACAGGACTTCTTCCTATACCTATGAATTTCATTGGACCCAGAAATGATACATTGAAAGAATCTTTTGGGTCTTCCAATATCAATAGGTTAATTGTTTCGCTCCTGTATCTTCCAAAAGGAAAAAGGATCTCTGAGAGCTGTTTCCTGGATCCAAAAGAGAGTACTTGGGTTCTCCCAATAACTAAAAAGTGTATCATGCCTGAATCTAACTGGGGCTCGCGATGGTGGAGGAATTGGCTCGGAAAAAAGAGGAATTATAGTTGTAAGATATCTAATGAAACCGTCACTGGAATTGAGATCTCATTCAAAGAGAAAGATATCAAATATCTGGAGTTTCTTTTTGTATATTATATGGATGATCCGATCCGCAAGGACCATGATTGGGAATTGTTTGATCGTCTTTCTCCGAGGAAGAGGCAAAACATAATCAACTTGAATTCGGGACAGCTATTCGAAATCTTAGTGAAAGACTGGATTTGTTATCTCATGTTTGCTTTTCGTGAAAAAAAAGCAATTGAAGCAGAGGGTTTCTTCAAACAACAAGGAGCTGGATCAACTATTCAATCAAATGATATTGAGCATGTTTCCCACCTCTTCTCGAGAAACAAGTGGGCTATCTCTTTGCAAAATTGTGCTCAATTTCATATGTGGCAATTACGCCAAGATCTCTTCTTTAGTTGGGGGAAGAATCCGCACGAATCGGATTTTTTGAGGAACATATCGAGAGAGAATTGGGTTTGGTTAGACAATGTGTGGTTGGAAAACAAGGATCGGTTTTTTAGCAAGGTACGGAATGTATCGTCAAATATTCAATATGATTCCACAAGATCTAGTTTCGTTCAAGTAATGGATTATAGCCAATTGAAAGGATCTTCTGATCGACCCAGAGATCATTTTGATTCCATTAGTAATGAGGATTCAGAATATCACACATTGATCAATCAAAGAGAGATTCCACAACTAAAAGAAAGATCAATTCTTTGGGATCCTTCCTTGCTTCAAACGGAACGAACAGAGATAGAATCATACCGATTCCCTAAATGCCTTTCTGGATATTCCTCACTGTCCCGGCTATTCACGGAACGTGAGAAGCAGATGAATAATCATCTGCTTCCGGAAGAAATCGAAGAATTTATTGGGAATCCTACAAGATCCATTCGTTCTTTTTTTTATGACAGATGGTCAGAGCTTCATCTGGGTTCGAATCCTACTGAGAGGTCCACTAGAGATCATAAATTCTTGAAGAAAGAACAAGATGTTTCTTTTGTACCTTCCAGGCGATCGGAAAATAAAGAAATAGTTAATATATTCAAGATAATTACGTATTTACAAAATACCGTCTCAATTCATCATATTTCATCAGATCCGGGATGTGATATGGTCCCGAAGGATCAACTGGATATGGACAGTTCCAACAAGATTTCATTCTTGAACAAAAATAAATTTTTTGATTTATTTCATCTATTCCATGACCGGAACAGGGGGGGATACACGTTACACCACAATTCTGAATCAGAAGATATATTTCAAGAAAGGGCAGATCTATTCACTCTATCAATAACCGAGCCGGATCTGGTATATCATAAGGGATTTGCCCTTTCTATTGATTCCTACAGATTGGATCAAAAACAATTCTTGAATGAGGTATTCAACTCCAGGGATGAATCGAAAAAGAAATCTTTATTGGTTCTACCTCCTATTTTTTATGAAGAAAATGAATCTTTTTATCGAAGGATCAGAAAAAATTGGGTCCGGGCCTGCTGCGGGAATGATTTGGAAGATCCAAAAACAGTGGCATTTGCTAGCACCAACATAACGGAGGCGGTCAATCAATATAGATTGATCCGAAATCTGATTCAACTCCAATATAGCACCTATGGGTACATAAGAAATTTATTGAATCGATTCTTTTTAATGAATAGATCCGATCGCAACTTAGAATACGGGATTCAAGGGGATCAAATAGTAAATGATACTCTGAATCATATAACTATAATGAAATATACGATCAACCTACATTTATCAAATTTGAAAAAGAGTCAGAAGAAACGGTTCGATCATCTTATTTTTATTTCTCGAACCGAGAGATCCATGAATCGGGATCCTAATGCATATAGATACAAATGGTCCAATGGGAGCAAGAATTTACAGGAACATTTCATTTCTGAGCAGAAGAGCCATTTTCAAGTAGTGTTCGATCGATTACGTATTAATCAATATGCGATTGATTGGTCTGAGGTTATCGACAAAAAAGATTTGTCTAAGTCACTTGCTTTCTTTTTGTCCAAGTTTCTTCTCTTTTTGTCTAACTCACTTCCTTTTTTCTTTGTGAGTTTCGGGAATATCCCCATTCATAGGTCGGAGATCCACATCCATGAATTGAAAGGTCCGAATGATCAACTCTGCAATCAGTTGTTAGAATCAATAGGTCTTCAAATCGTTCATTTGAAAAAATGGAAACCCTTCTTATTGGATGATCATGATACTTCCCAAAAATCTCAATTCTTGATCAATGGAGGAACAATATCACCTTTTTTGTTCAATAAGATAGCAAAGTGGATGATGGACTCATTCCATACTAGAAATAATCGCAGGAAATCTTTTGATAACGCAGATTCCTATTTCTCAATGATATCCCACGATCAAGACAATTGGCTGAATCCCGTGAAACCATTTCATAGAAGCTCATTGATATCTTCTTTTTATAAAGCAAATCGACTTCGATTCTTGAATAATCCACATCACTTCTGCTTCTATTGTAACAAAGGATTCCCTTTTTATGTGGAAAAGGCCCGTATCAAAAATTATGATTATACGTATGGACAATTCCTCAATATCTTGTTCATTCGCAACAAAATAGTTTCTTTTCGCGGCGGTAAAAAAAAATATGCTTTTTTGGATAGAGATACTGTTTCACCAATCGAGTTACAGGTGTCTAACATATTCATACTTAACGATTTTCCACAAAATGGTGACGAAAGGTATAACTTGTACAAATCTTTCCATTTTCCAATTCGATCCGATCCATTCGTTCGTAGAGCTATTTACTCGATCGCAGAGATTTCTGGAACACTTCTAAGAGAGGGACAAATATTCAATTTTGAAAGAACTTATTGTCAACCTCTTTCAGATATGAATCTGTCTGATTCAGAAGGGAAGAACTTGCATCAGTATCTCAATTTCAATTCAAACATGGGTTTGATTCACACTCCATGTTCTGAGAAATATTTACCACCCGAAAAGAGGAAAAAAAGGGGTCTTTGTCTAAAGAAATGCCTTGAGAAAGGGCAGATGTATAGAAACTTTCAACGAGATGGTGCTTTTTCAACTCTCTCAAACTGGAATATATTCCAAACATATATGCCATGGTTCCTTACTTCGACAGGATACAAATATATAAATTTAATATTTTTAGATACTTTTTCAGGCCTATTGCCGATACTAAGTAGCAGCCAAAAATTTGTATCTGTTTTTCATGATATTATGCATGGATTAGATATATCATGGCAAATTCTTCAGAAAAAATTGTATCTTCCACAATGGAATCTGATAAGTGAGATTTCGAGTAAGTGTTTACATAATCTTCTTCTGTCCAAAGAAATATTTCATCGAAATAATGAGTCACCATTGATATCGACACATCTGAGATCGCCAAATGTTCGGGAGTTCCTCTATTCAATCCTTTTCCTTTTTCTTGTTGCTGGATATCTCGTTCGTACACATCTTCTTTTTGTTTCTCCAGCCTATAGTGAGTTACAGACAGAGTTCGAAAGGGTCAAATCTTTGATGATTCCATCATACATGATTGAGTTGCGAAAACTTCTGGATAGGTATCCTACATCTGATACATCTGAACTGAATTCTTTCTGGTTAAAGAATCTCTTTCTAGTTGCTCGGGAACAATTAGGAGATTCTCTAGAAGAAATACGGGGTTCTGCTTCTGGGGGCAACATGCTAGGGGGTGGCGGTCCCACTTATGGGGTCAAATCAATACGTTCTAAGAATAAATATTTGAATATCAATCTCATCGATATGCTCGATTTCATAAGTATCATACCAAATCCCATCAATCGAATCGCTTTTTCCAGAAATACGAGACATCTAAGTCATACAAGTAAAGAGACCTATTCATTGATAAGAAAAAGAAAAAAGGTGAACGGTGATTGGATTGATGATAAAATAGAATCCTGGGTCTCAAACAGTGATTCGATCGATGATAAAGACAGAGAATTCTTGGTTCAGTTCTCCGCCTTAACGACAGAAAAAAGGATTGATCAAATTCTATTGAGTCTGACTCATAATGATCATTTAGCAAAGAATGACTCTGGTTATCAAATGATTGAACAACCGGGAGCAATTTACTTACGATACTTAGTTGACATTCATAAAAAGTATCTAATGAATTATGAGTTCAATACATCCTGTTTAGCAGAAAGACGGATATTCCTTGCTCATTATCAGAAAATCACTTATTCACAAATCTCCTGTGGGGCTAATAGTTTTCATTTCCCGTCTCATGGAAAACCTTTTTCGCTCCGCTTAGCCCTCTCTAGGGGTATTTTAGTGATAGGTTCTATAGGAACTGGACGATCCTATTTGGTCAAATACCTAGCGGCAAACTCCTATGTTCCTTTCATTACAGTATTTCTGAACAAGTTCCTGGATAACAAGCCTAAGGGCTTGCTTATTGATGATAGTGACGATATTGATGATAGTGACGATATCGACGATATCGACCGGGACCTTGATACCAAGCTGGAGCTTCTAACTATGATGAATGCGCTAACTATGGATATGATGCCGGAAATAGACCGGTTTTATATCACCCTTCAATTCGAATTAGCAAAAGCAATGTCTCCTTGCATAATATGGATTCCAAACATTCATGATCTGGATGTGAATGAGTCGAATTATTTATCCCTCGGTCTATTACTGAACTATCTCTCCAGGGATTGTGAAAGATGTTCCAATAGAAATATTCTCGTTATTGCTTCGACTCATATTCCCCAAAAAGTGGATCCCGCTCTAATAGCTCCGAATAAATTAAATACATGCATTAAGCTACGAAGGCTTCTTATTCCACAACAACGAAAGCACTTTTTCACTCTTTCATATACTAGGGGATTTCGCTTGGAAAAGAAAATGTTCCTTACTAATGGATTCGAGGCCATAACCATGGGTTCCAATGTACGAGATCTTGCATCACTTACCGATGAGGCCCTATCGATTAGTATTACACAGAAGAAATCAATTATAGACACTAATCTAATTAGATCTGCTCTTCAGAGACAAACTTGGGATTTGCGATCCCAGGTAAGATCGATTCAGGATCATGGGATCCTGTTCTATCAGATAGGAAGGGCTG
>OY282533.1:105000-122500 GCA_958296335.1 Urtica urens | reverse complement strand
ATATTTTTTACGCACCCACCTAGTTTGTCAACCTTTTTCGAAATGATAGAACGAAAGCTATCTTTATTTACAATAGATAAACCATCTTTTAATGAATTGGAGAATCTTTGGCATTATAATAATAAAGAAAAAATAAAAAATATAAACAACAAATTTATATATATAGTTAAGACTATAGATAAGATTTTAGGGAGTAATTCTCTTATTCTCGATCGACTTGAAAACATAAATAGATTATGCGAATATTGCAATAATAAAAAATATATATATTTACCTGAGGTATATGACCCTTTCTTAAAGGGCGCTTCCCGTGGACAAATGCCAAAATTGTTTTGTCTTTCAATCAAATATAAGATTTCCATACAAAATTACATAGAAAGGGGTTGGATAAATAAACTTTTGGGTGTCTTTCTTATTATTAATTACTTAGAATTTCAACAGGAAAAAAGAAATTTTGAAAGAATTCAAAAAAAATCATTAGAAAAAGAAATAAGTTTTTTGGTGAATTTAATTAATAACTTTTTTAAAAAACGAACCTCTAATTTAAAAAAAAATATAAAATTTTTTGAATATAAAAGACTAAGAATTAATTCAAAAAAACTAAAAAATATATTTATATTTGAAAACGTTCACACGAATTCTAACGGTACTAAAATAGTAAATAAATTTAGTGATTTAAATGAAATTAAAAAAAGAGTTCCTCGGTGGTCATATAGATTAATCAACAATTTGGAACAAGAGGAAGAACAAAATGAGGACCTGTTAGGAACCCACGCTCAGATTCGTTCAAGAAAAAGCAAAAGTGTAGTGATTTTTAATGAAAATCTAGAAGATAACAATATTTCTAGTAATGCCCAAGATCTTAATAATGATGAAAAAGACGAGATTTCTGTAATACGTTATTCACAACAACCAGATTTTCAGCGAGATTTAATTATAGGCTCAATCCGAGCACAAAGACGTAAAACAATTATTTGTAAATCATTTGAAGCTAATATGAATTCACCCACTTTTTCGGATCGACTAGAAAAAGAGCTTTCTTTTAATATTTATGAACCAATAAAAAATAAACTAAAAACTTTTATATGGAAAAATAAAGAATTAAAAATTATAAATTGTACAGAGAAAAAGGAAAAAGAAAGTACTAAAAAAAAAGAAGCTAACAAAAAAAAAGAAGAAAAAATAAAAAGAACAGAAAAAACACGTATAGAAATAGCGGAAGCCTGGGACAGCTTTGTATTTGCTCAAGTAATAAGGGGTATTATGTTACTAAGCCAGTCAATTCTGAGAAAATATATAATATTACCATCATTGATAATATTTAAAAATATCACTCGTATATTATTATTTAAAGCTCCTGAATGGTCTGAGGATTTTATGGAGTGGCGTAAAGAAATGCATGTTAAATGCACTTATAACGCTGTTCTATTATCAGACAAAGAATTTCCTAAAAACTGGTTAACAGACGGTATTCAAATAAAGATCCTATTTCCTTTTCGTCTCAAACTTTCTAACAAATCTAAGCTACTAGAAAGAGAGACCCATCCACTGAAAAATAAAACGCAAAAAACGGATTCTTTTTTTTTAACAGTTTGGGGACTAGAAACTGAACTTCCTTTTGGTTCTCCACGAAAACAACTTTCCTCTGTTCAACCTATTTTTAAAAAACTAAAAAAAAAATGTAAAAAGAATTTTTTTAGGATTATCCAAATTTTAAAAGAACGAATAAAATTTTATAAAAAGAAAAAAAAAAAACTACCAAAAATAAGAAAAATTCCATTATTTATATTGAGAAAAATATACAAATCGAGTGACGACAAAAACGAACAAAACTTTATACTAAAAAAAGAAATAATTCAGGAATCGTCCATTAATATTCAATCTACAAATTCAACCATTTGCGCGTTGACAAAACAAAAAATACAAGGGCTTGTTCCTAGAACACGCACAATCATAAATGAAATACAAAAAGTTTCAAACGACAATAAAAAAGAATTCCCAAGTCTACATATAAATATAAGTTTGAACAAAATGAACTATGATAAAAGGCTAGAATCATCGAAAACTTTTTTGAAACTTTTAAAAAAACGAAATGTTCTACTAATTAGTAAAACTACTTATTTTATAAACATTTTACTTGAAAGGATACATAGAAATATCTTTATATATATAAAAAATATTTCGAGAGAAATTGTACACCTTTTTTTTTTTAAACAACAAAAAAAAATTAATAAATACATTTCATATACTAACTATATTTACAATAATGAGACAAATAAGGAAAAATCTTATAAAACAAACAAAAAAATAACCTTATTTATTTATACTATAACAAAGACCCTATCTAATATTAGTAATAAGAGGTTAAAGTATTTTTATGACTTATCTTCTTTATCAGAAGCATATGTATTTTACAAATTATCAAAAAATGCTTTTTTGAAGTTTTTTGATTTATATCAGGTAAGATTAAGATTTGTATTTGAATCTAATGTAAACTCTATTTTTCTTAAAAATGAAATAAAGAATTATTTTATTAGAGTATATGAAATATTACATTCTCAATCAAACCATAAGAACCTCCGCAATTTTCGACCGATATATCAATGTAAAAATAAGTTAAAAGATTTTTATCAAGAGGATTTAGCTCAATTCATATCAAAAGAAAATATAAATAAAGTAAATTACCACTCTATAAAAAAAAACAATAAATTAATTAACTTTAAAAAACAAGATAGATACAATCTTTTATCATATAATTTTATTAAGTATGAAGATAAAAGGAATTCCCCCATTTCTTCATTATCTTTAGAAGTAAATAATAACCTCTATTTTTTTTATAATTATGCTGAAAGTAAACGCCAATATTTTAATATCCTAGTAGGTATTTTGGTCCAAAATTATATATCCGAAGACAATATTATCCATCTAAAGAAACACACGAATAGAAAAAGTTTTCATTGGATATTTCTTAATTTTTGTTTTATAAAGAACACTGAAACTCAGATCTGTAAAAATATAGATACTGATATCGACAATAATAAATATACTACGATTAGAACTAGTAATTATAAAAATAAAAAAATTTATAAAATTGAAAAAGAATTTCGTTGTTTGACCACAGTTTATCAAAATCAAGGGAGCAACCCCTACAATAAAAAAACAAAACTTTTTGATTGGATGAGAATGAATGAAGAAATACTAAATTGTTCCATATTGAATTTACCATTTTGGGTTTTTCCAGAATTTTTGGTACTCTCTTTTTCGTATAAAAAAAAACCAATTCCAATCAAGTTGCTCCTTTTAAATTTTAATGTAAATGTTAGTAAAAATAAAAAAACTACTGTAAAGAAAAAAAGAGATAGTTTTTTATCAATTTTTTCATTTAAAAAAAAAAATAAAAGGGAAAAAGAATGCATAGTCCAGCCAAATTTTGAATCAACTCTAATAAACTATGAAAAATATATTGAAAAATTTTATACGATATCAAAGCTGAAAAAAGAAAAAAAAAAAGAATATAAGAATAATATGTGCGCTAAATTAGATTTCGTACTAAAAAGATATTTACTTTTTCAATTGAGATGGAATAATTTTTTAAATGAAAAAATAATCAATAATATTAACGTATATTGTCTCCTGCTTAGACTACTAAACCCAAGAGAAATTGCTATAGCCTGTATTCAAAACGGGGAAATTAGTATGGATATTTTAAAGATTCATAAAAATTTAATTCTTTCAAAATTGCTTAAAAGGAGAATATTACTTATCGAACCCCTTCGTCTGTGTCTAAAAAGGGCGGGACACTTTATTATGCAGCAAACTGTTGTTATTTCAGTGGTTTATAATAGCAACCACACAATTAATCAAAAATGCCAAAAAAAAGGACAGGTTGATAAGAAAAATTCTGATGACTTAATTCTAAAAACTCAAAAGATGGTAGAAAAGCAAGACATTACTTATTTTGAGTTGCTTGTTCCTGAAAGTATTTTATCCCCTAGACGTCGTAGAGAATTCAGAATTCTAATTTGTTTTGATTCAATAAATAAGAATGTTCCGCCTATAAAAGGACCTTTTTTTACTGAAAATCGAGTAAAGAGTCGAGCTTTGAATAAAAAAAAAAGCGAGAAAAATACACGGATTAAATTAAAATTTTTTATTTGGCCTAATTATCGATTAGAAGATTTTGCTTGTATGAACCGTTATTGGTTTGATACCAATAATAGCAGTCGTTTTGGTCTCCTAAGGATACATATGTATCCAGAATTTGAAAAATGAATTGATGCGTGTACTAAAAAAATAAAATACGGATTGCTTTTATTTCCCGTGCTCTTTTTTATATGAATACAAAGAGATGCACACATAACATTGTTTTACATTTCATTCTAATTCATGATAGAAATTAAATGACATAAAATGATGAAAAAATCTCCTTTATTTTTTTTTTTAGTATAAATTTTAGCTTTTGTGAGTGTAGACAACTATCTTTTTGTCTACCTATTCGAATATGATTTTACAATCAGTCATTTTTAACAAAATTAAGATTATTTTAGTGTGTATACCAACTAAAATAATAACTTTTTTTATTGAAAAAAAAAAATATAAGGATATTTTTAATTAAAGGCCTGTGGGGGTACCATTTACTTTTATGGTAAAAAAGTCATTTATCTCGGTTATTTCGCACGAAAAAAAAGACGAGAACAGGGGTTCCGCTGCATTTCAAATACTAAGACTCACTAATAGGATACGAAAACTTTCTTCACATTTGGAATTGCACAGAAAAGATTTTTTATCTCAGAGAGGCCTCCGTAAAATTTTGGGAAAACGCCAAAGGATGCTGTCTTATTTGTCAAAGAAAAATAGAATACGTTATAAAGAATTAATTAATCAGTTAAATATTCGCGAATCAAAAACGCGTTAATTTTAGTTTGAAGGATATTTTTAATTTATTTAGTAGATCTTGAATTTTAATAAACTTTTTTTAACGTTCAATAATTCATGAAAAAAGGAATCCCGTAAAAGCATATGAATATACCTGCTACAAGAACAAACCCCATGATAGTAAATATGGGACCCCACCACCCATCAATGCACGGTGTTCTTCGACTCATCGTTACTCTTGATGGTGAAGATGTTATTGATTGTGAACCTATATTAGGGTATTTACACCGAGGAATGGAAAAAATTGCGGAAAATCGCACAATTATACAATATTTGCCTTATGTTACGCGTTGGGATTATTTAGCGACTATGTTCACAGAAGCGATAACCGTAAACGGACCAGAGTTGTTCGGAAATATCCAAGTACCTAAAAGAGCCAGCTATATCCGAACAATTTTGTTGGAGTTGAGTCGTATCGCTTCGCATTTGTTATGGCTTGGGCCTTTTATGGCAGATATTGGAGCGCAAACTCCTTTTTTCTATATTTTTAGAGAAAGAGAATTAGTATATGATTTATTTGAAGCTGCCACTGGTATGAGAATGATGCATAATTTTTTTCGTATTGGAGGAGTTGCGGCTGATTTACCTTATGGTTGGATCGATAAATGTTTAGATTTTTGCGAGTATTTTTTAACAGGAGTTACAGAATATCAAAAACTTATTACGAGAAATCCCATTTTTTTAGAAAGAGTGGAAGGGGTGGGCATTATTGGACGAGAGGATGTGATAAATTGGGGTTTATCAGGACCAATGCTGAGAGCTTCTGGAATACAATGGGATCTCCGTAAAGTGGATCATTATGAGTGTTACGACGAATTTGATTGGGAAGTACAGTGGCAAAAAGAAGGAGATTCTTTATCTAGATATCTAGTCCGCATTGGGGAAATGACAGAATCCATAAAAATTATTCAACAGGCTCTAGAAGGAATTCCGGGAGGTCCATATGAGAATTTAGAAATACGATACTTCGATATTGAAAGGAATCCGGAATGGAATGACTTTGACTATCGATTTATTAGTAAAAAACCTTCGCCTACATTTGAATTGCCGAAACAAGAACTCTATGTGAGAGTAGAAGCTCCAAAGGGTGAATTGGGGATTTTTTTGATAGGGGATCAGAGTGGGTTTCCTTGGAGGTGTAAAATTCGACCGCCAGGTTTTATTAATTTGCAAATTATTCCTCAGTTAGTTAAAAGAATGAAATTGGCTGATATTATGACAATACTAGGTAGCATAGATATTATTATGGGAGAAGTTGATCGTTAACATGATAATTGATAGAATAGAAGTACAAGATATCAATTCTTTTTCTAGATTGGAATTTTTAAAACAGGCTTATGGAATTCTCTGGATACTTATTCCTGTTTTTACTCCTGTATTGGGAATAACGATGGGTATACTAGTAATTGTATGGTTAGAAAGAGAAATATCCGCGGGACTGCAACAACGTATTGGCCCAGAATACGCTGGGCCCTTAGGAGTTTTGCAAGCTTTAGCTGATGGGGTAAAACTTCTCTTCAAAGAAAGCCTTTTTCCGTCTCGAGGGGATACTCGTTTATTCAGTCTCGGCCCTTCCATAGTGGTTATATCCAGTTTAGTAAGCTACTTGGTAGTTCCTTTTAGTTCTCGCTTTGTTTTATCGGATCTCAATATAGGTGTTTTTTTATGGATTGCCGTTTCAAGTATTGCTCCTATCGGACTTCTTATGTCAGGATATGGATCAAATAATAAATATTCTTTTTTAGGTGGTCTACGAGCTGTTGCTCAATCGATTAGTTATGAAATACCTTTAACTTTATGTGTGTTATCAATATCTCTACGTGCGATTCGTTAAGTCAAAAAAAAAATTATATTTCTTACTTTCGGTTTTATAGTAGGAAGACGAACCAAGTTGACTAAATATCTTCATTTTTTATTCAATATTCCGATGAATGAACTAAACCCAAGAGTTATATGAGTGAAAGAAAACAGCTTAAACTAGCTGTAAAAATTTTAAGTCTCATTTCCGATGTATAAAATAAATGTTATAGAGACGAATATAAATAAACATAAGCAAACGAAAGACTTTGCCCCAAGATTAGATAACTAACTCGTCATCCTGACTTGAAGCGGGCTAAAAAGATACACTAAAGTTAATTTTAACTATCGTTTCTATTGATTATCATACATTAATTACTTTAACGTAATGCAGTATTGAACAAAAACGAGTGGATGAGTAGAAACACCAAGATACACAAAGGATTCGTGATGGGGATTATGTAAAAAAATAAGAATATTTTCACATAATGTACAACGAATATTATTTGGGGCTTTAAGTTAGTAGAAATGATTAAGTGGAACTCCCTAGAATTCCGATCCAGAGTATGCTTCTCTTCGTCGATTAAATCAATGACTATTGGAAACGAAATAATCCTTTATTTTTATTTTGTAAATTAACTTTTCGCAGAAACAGAAAGAAGACATAGAAACGACAAAAAAAGAGAAAGAAGAAATACAATTACAGTAAAAAAACTTGCTTTTTTTTTTACTTTTATTCGTTCTAGATTCATAGTTCTATAGATAGAATTAATATCAGAATTTATTAATTAATTTATAATTTTTTCGTTTGTAAAAAGGAGGGGTTTTGAATATCTTTATAACGAGTATTTGATAGAAGAATTAAGTTATTACTCAACAAATAAAATTTCAAAAGATTTTTTAAATTATCAAAGGACGAGATGAATTCAGAAGCTTTTTAAGGTAATTAAAAAATAAAGCAACTTTTTAAAGTATAACAAACAGAATTCAAGTGGTCTAATTCGAGATCGTACAAAATTTTTTTATTTTACACATCTTAAAAAGATTTCAAAAGAAAAGTGACTTGACTCGATCTTTAGATTTATTTAAAGTCCACCAGGAGCCGTATGCAATGAAAATCTCATGTACGGTTCTGGAATAGCGATGCAAACTGTGATGGTATCATCGACTATGATTATCTAATAGTTCAAGTACAGTTGATATAGTTGAGGCCCAATCAAAATACGGTTTTTGGGGATGGAATTTGTGGCGTCAACCTATAGGATTTATTATTTTTTTAATTTCTTCCCTAGCAGAATGTGAAAGATTACCTTTTGATTTACCAGAAGCAGAAGAAGAATTAGTAGCAGGTTATCAAACCGAATATTCAGGTATCAAATTTGGTTTATTTTATGTTGCTTCTTATTTAAACCTATTAGTTTCTTCATTATTTGTAACAGTTCTTTATTTAGGAGGCTGGACTATCTCTATTCCGCACATATTTATTTCTGAGTTTTTTGAAATAAATAAACCATACGGTGTTTTTGAATCAACAATTGATATCTTTATTACATTAGCTAAAACTTATTTGTTCTTGTTCATTTCTATCACAACAAGGTGGACTTTACCTAGGATAAGAATGGACCAGCTGTTGAATCTTGGATGGAAATTTCTTTTACCTATTTCTCTGGGTAATCTATTATTAACAACCTCTTCTCAACTATTTTCACTGTAAAAGGCTAATATATATTATATTCACAAATTGGATCAAACAAGAGAAATAAAAAAAAAATAATATATATATTCACAATATGTTCCCTATGGTAACTGGGTTCATAAATTATGGGCAACAAACAGTACGCGCTGCGAGGTATATTGGTCAAAGTTTCATGATTACCTTATCCCACGTAAATCGTTTACCCATAACTATTCAATATCCTTATGAAAAAGTAATAACCGCGGATCGGTTCCGCGGTCGAATCCATTTCGAATTTGAGAAATGTATTGCTTGTGAAGTATGTGTTCGTGTATGTCCTATAGATCTACCCGTCATTGATTGGAAATTGGAAACTCATATTCGTAAGAAACGATTATATAATTACAGTATTGATTTTGGAATATGTATATTTTGTGGTAACTGTGTTGAGTATTGTCCAACAAACTGTTTAGCAATGACTGCAGAATATGAACTTTCTACTTATGATCGTCACGAATTGAATTATAATCAAATAGCGTTGGGTCGTTTACCAATCGTAGTAATTTTCGATTATACAATTAGAACTATTTTGAATTCGACTCAAATAAAAAATAGGCAAATCCTTGATTAAGGAAAATTTAGAAATTACTAAGGTTGACTTTTGGTTTAAAAAATTTAAAGAAGTTTGTTTTTCTGTTTTGTTTGGTCTCAATAACTAGAAATACTTACTGGTTATTCGTTGGTAAGAATTTATAAGAATTGCGTATTAATTTGGTTAATTTGGATTAAGAATTAATTAATATTTGTGACATTTTTGAGAAATGGTTAATTTGTTATTCGAGCTGTTCAATTCAGAAAAAACGTTAAATTTTAACAAAAACTGTACCCACATTAATTCATACCCCCGAGGATTTAATGCAAATATAATTTTTTTCTGAAATGAATGATAAAAGATAAGATCAACCATTTTTTCTGGTCTGGTCTCAATAAATAAGGTCATGAAATTATTTTTTTATCTCGTATCCTACATATAATGGATTTGCATGGACCCGTACATGATTTTCTTTTAGTCTTTCTGGGATTAGGTCTTATCTTAGGCGGTATAGGAGTAGTATTACTTATCAACCCAATTTATTCTGCCTTTTCGTTGGGATTTGTTCTGGTTTTTATATCCCTATTATATATTCTATCAAATTCATTTTTTGTCGCTGCTGCACAACTCCTTATTTATGTGGGAGCTATAAATGTTTTAATCATTTTTGCTGTAATGTTTCTGAACGGTTCAGAATATTTCAAAGATTTTAATCTTTATACGTCAGGGAATAGGGGTACTTTGTTGGTTTGTACAAGTATGTTTGGTTTACTAATGACTACTATTACGGATACCTCATGGTACGGGATTATTTGGACTACAAGATCAAACCAGATTATAGAACATGATTTAATAAGTAATAATCAACAAATTGGAATTCATTTATCAACAGAGTTTTTTCTTCCCTTTGAATTCATTTCAATAATTCTTTTAGCCAGTTTGATAGGTGCAATTTCCATAGCGCGCCAATGATAATAATAGCAATCCTAGGAAATTTGGATTTTACTTATTTCCGATATATTTTTTTTGTTCCATACTTTTTTATATTATCCAATATTTTTGGGGTTATTTTGTTATTCATGTTATATTCAAATGAATTAAAATTAATAAGGAGTTGTTCAATGATGCTGGAACATGTACTTGTTTTGAGTGCCTACTTATTTTCTATCGGCATCTATGGATTGATCACAAGCCGAAATATGGTTAGAGCTCTTATGTGTCTTGAACTCATACTGAATGCTGTTAATATAAATTTAGTAACATTTTCTGATTTTTTTGATAGCCGCCAATTAAAAGGCAATATTTTCTCCATTTTTGTTATAGTCATTGCAGCCGCTGAAGCAGCTATTGGACCAGCTATTGTATCATCAATTTATCGTAATAGAAAATCAATTCGTATCAATCAATCAAATTTGTTAAATAAATAGTATTAACCATTCAAATCAAAAATTTGAATTAGTGTGTATTATACATTCTGTATGATCATGTTTGCGAAAATATAAGAAATCAAAGTATCTTGGTCTTTTCCCATGAGTTTATCCATAACCATAAGTAGATTGATTAGAAAAATTCTGATAATTTGAAATCATTGATTCATCTAGTATTTCAATATATGATTTATTTACAAGTTTACTAGATCGAAAATTTCTTTTTAAAAAAATTATAGATCTAATGTCACATTCCGTAAAAATTTATGATACATGTATAGGATGTACTCAATGTGTCCGAGCTTGTCCCACAGATGTATTAGAAATGATACCTTGGGACGGGTGTAAAGCTAAGCAAATTGCTTCTGCTCCAAGAACAGAGGATTGTGTAGGTTGTAAAAGATGTGAATCCGCCTGTCCAACGGATTTCTTGAGTGTTCGAGTTTATTTGTGGCATGAAACAACTCGAAGTATGGGTCTAGCTTATTGATACGTTCCCGACTTGAATACGACTACATTTTATTTTTTACCTTTACCGACAAAAGCGCGTGCTCAAAAAAATACTTTTTTTTGAGCACGCGCTTTTCTGGTCCAAGTGTATCTTTTTTTTACTACGAATTCTTTTCCTTGGTTAACGATAATTGTAGTTTTTCCTATATTTGCGGGTTCTTTAATTTTATTTTTTCCTCATAGAGGAAATAAGTTAATTAGGTGGTATACTATTTCTATATGTATAATAGAACTCCTTATAACAACTTATGCATTCGGGTATCATTTCCACTTGAACGAGCCGTTAATCCAACTGAGAGAGGATTATAAATATATCTCTTTTTTTGATTTTTCCTGGAGATTGGGAATAGATGGAATTTCTATAGGACCCATTTTGCTAACGGGGTTTATCACTACTTTAGCTACTTTAGCGGCTTGGCCGGTTACTCGTGAATCCCGATTATTCCATTTTCTTCTGTTAGCAATGTATAGCGGTCAAATCGGACCATTTTCTTCGCAAGACATTTTACTTTTTTTCATCATGTGGGAATTAGAATTAATTCCAGTTTATCTACTTATATCCGTGTGGGGAGGAAAGAAACGTTTATATTCAGCAACAAAATTTATTTTGTACACTGCGGGAAGTTCCGCCTTTTTATTAATGGCAATTCTAGGTATTTGTTTAGCTGGTTCGAATGAACCAACATTAAATTTTGAAACATCAGCTAATCACTCGTATCCTGTAGAACTAGAAATCCTCTTCTATATTGGATTTTTTATTGCTTTTGCTGTTAAATTACCGATTATACCCTTACATACTTGGTTACCAGACACTCATGGAGAGGCACATTACAGTACTTGTATGCTGCTAGCTGGAATCTTATTAAAAATGGGCGCATATGGATTAGTTCGGATAAATATGGAATTATTACCTCGTGCCCATTCTCTATTTTCTCCTTGGTTGATGCTAGTCGGCACAATTCAAATAATCTATGCAGCTTCAACATCTCCCGGTCAATGGAATTTAAAAAAAAGAATAGCTTATTCCTCCGTATCTCACATGGGTTTCATAATTATAGGACTAGGTTCGATAAGCGATACCGGACTCAACGGGTCCATTTTACAAATAATATCTCATGGATTTATAGGCGCCGCGCTTTTTTTCTTGGCAGGAACGAGTTATGATCGAATACGTCTCGTTTATCTTGATGAAATGGGCGGAATGGCAATCAAAATTCCAAAAATATTTATGACTTTCAGTATCTTATCAATGGCCTCGCTTGCATTACCGGGCATGAGCGGTTTTGTTGCAGAATTGATAGTATTTTTTGGAATACTTACTAGCCAAAAATATCTTTTAATGTCCAAAATCCTAATTACTTTTGTAATGGCAATTGGAATAATATTAACTCCTATTTATTCATTATCTATGTTACGTCAAATTTTTTATGGATACAAGCTTTTTAATGCCCCAAACTCTTATTTTGTGGATTCGGGTCCCCGAGAATTGTTTCTTTCGATCTCTATTCTTTTACCTGTAATATCCATTGGTATTTATCCGGATTTCGTTTTCTCACTATCAGTTGATAAAGTAGAAGTTCTTCTATCTAATTTTTTTTATCCATAGTTTTCGTCATTAAACCAAAAAATAAAAAAATATTATTGTTTGAAAAATTTTTTGTTGGAAAATGAAAAAGAACTACTTTGTATTCTCGGAAGTTTTAGGAAAATAAATAGCAGCTTTTTTTATAACTATGTATGTAATCAAGCGAGAATCTTTTGAATTAATTTACGTAATATAAATGAAAAAAAGTAAGGGTTCTTGCTTGATTACATGATATTTTTTTGTATACACTTAAATTTTCTTATGTTTATTTTGTATTTTTCAAGTACTTTCCTCAATTTAATTAGATGTAAATGAACCATAATTATGTAATCCTATTCCTAATAAATTAACCCCAAAATAACATATCCAAATTATAAGAAAGCCAATTGAGGCAACAATTGCAGAATTTTCCGTTTTAAAACTTTTAGTTATTCGAATATGTAAATAAATTGCAAATATGGTCCAAGTAATAAAAGCCCAAGTCTCCTTTGGATCCCAATTCCAATACGCCCCCCATGCTTCATTAGCCCATACAGCTCCCGAAAGAATACCTATCGTTAAAAATATAAACCCTAAACTAATAATACGATAACTCCAAAAGTCCAATTGTTCAATCAAGTGAAACCTGTAATAATTCCTAGAAAAAATAAAATAAGTTTTTAGTAAATGGTTTAAACGGTTCTTTTTTTCTATTATGTATTGAATTTTGCCCGGCGAAATTGGATCATTTACAAAATTTTCGCTTTTACTAAAACTTAGTAATAAATTATTAAATGTAATAACTAGAAGAGCTAGTGATAATAATGATCCACATAAAAGAGCTGCATAGCCTAATACCATCATACTTACGTGCATTATTAACCAATAGGATTGAAGAGCGGGTACTAATATTTCGGATTGGTTCATTTCAGTTAAAAGGCCTGAAGTAGCAAAACCTTGTGTAAAAATGGCACTTGGCGCGGTTATTGCGTTTAAATTCAAAAAAGCTTTTGATTTTTTGAAATAAGGAACCATATGAATACTGGAGAAACTCCATGAAAGAAAAATTAATGATTCATATAAATTACTTAATGGTAAATGTTCCAAATAAATCCAACGAGTCACTAATAATCCCGTTAGACAGGAAAAAGTAGTTATCATCCCTTTTTCTGACGAATCAGACAGTCTTAAGATTTCATCTACTAATAAGGTTAGCAAATGAATTGTAATTACAATTGAAACGACTGAAAAGGATATATGTGTAAATATATGCTCTAAAGTTGAAAATATCATAACAAAGTAAAAAAAAAAAAATAGGGGATTTAAATTCAATTTCAATTATAGGATAATTGAATTGAACTCGGTAGTTGAACTTAGTATAGGACTTCTTTAGAAGATGACATGCCGCCACTCGGACTCGAACCGAGATGCTCTAGCACTGCTTCCTAAGAGCAGCGTGTCTACCGATTTCACCATAGCGGCTTGTTCGAAATCATAATAACTCCTTTTTTATTCAATTGTCGAGAGAGAAGTAGTCAATTCAATGCAATATAGGTTTATTGATTTATCTTTGCGTGAAAACATAGCTTATAACATTAGCGTATTCATCTTAAAATCACTAAAAAAAAATGAGAGTCTTTTCTTTTTTTAATATCGACGGGGATTCTTATTTTCCCCATCGATATTAAAAACGATAAAACATATGCAAAAAAAGGTTAAATCTTATGTTTATTCCTTATTTCAAAGAACCTAGAAATTTTTAATTATAAAACCAAACCTAATTAATCATTGTTATTGATCGGGTCAAAACATTCTAAAATATTTACTTTTCTTTTTAGTTCTATTAAACAAATAAAATTTATAAAAACTTTATAAATAATTTCTAATTAATTAGAAACAAAAAAAACTTACTCCTTTTGGAATCAAAGCAACTCAGGTTTTTATAATCTTTTATTATTTTTTTGTTGCATAAAAAAAACTTTTGAAATTCCTTGTAGAAAGAGATTTACCTAATGAAAAAGCTTTGGATGCTGCCAAATATCCTTTATTTTTCCAAAAATTTTTACGAATACGTTTTTTTGAGATCGAAGTCCGTTTTTTCGGAACTGCCATTAAAAAAAAGTTTTTAATTGGTGAATGTCAAAGACATTTATTATCTATTGTTCAAAAAAACTCATTGTTTTTTACTTTTTCTTATCTGGTTATCTATTTATTTAGTGCCTGTCTACCCCAATATAGTAAAAAAAAAAAGACTAAATACCCTTATTTATATCTCTTTAAAATTTATTTGTGTTGTCCTACATCTATTTATTATTTATACGGGTAATAAAATTATTAAAAGTTTAAGCCCCCGTACCGTATTAATTCCAAAGTTAATAGGCTAGGGTCCCACAAAGAGTACATTAAATTTAAAAATGTACAAAAGACCTGTACTTAATCTATTAAGTTTATAAAAGATATGTTATTAATTACTCCTTTTAATTTTGGGGAAGGCCAAGTGTTAGACTCGGATATTTTGGTTTGAAGATCCAAGCCTTTACTAAAAAACGAAATGTCTTGTCTTACATAATCAATTACGTTCCAAAAATATATTGGTTAATGATTCTAAATAAGCCAACAAAAAATAACTTTTTTGGTAAAAATTTTAGTTTTTTATGATTCAGGTCAAAGACTTTTTTATTATTTTGGTCTAATTCTTTATCCTTGTGCTATAGATAATAGATATATAAATTAGTGTAATAATACGTACAAAACATTCCGTCTATAAAATTATATAATTTTTTTTTTATTAACCGAACCCTTTCATTAAAAAAAACTAAGAGCCGGTAAATCATAAACAATTAGATTAAGATATAAAAAATTTTTATATGCAATATATATATCAATATTCATGGATTTTACCTTTTATTCCCCTTCCAGTTCCTTTATTAATAGGAACTGGACTTTTACTTTTCCCCACGGCAACAAAAGCTCTTCGCCGTATGTGGGTTTTTCCAAGTATTCTACTCTTAAGTATCGTTATGATTTTTTCAACCTATCTGGCTATTCAACAAGTTAATAAACCCACTATATATCTATCTATATGGTCTTGGACTATCAATAATGACTTTTCCTTAGAATTTGGTTCTTTAATTGACCCGCTTACTTCTATTATGTTAATATTAATAACTACTGTAGGAAGTCTGGTTCTTATTTATAGTGATTATTATATGTCTCATGATGAGGGGTATTTGAGGTTTTTTGCTTATATGAATCTTTTCAATATCTCCATGGTAGGATTAGTTATTAGTTGTAATATGATACAAATTTATTTTTTTTGGGAATTCGTTGGACTGTGTTCTTATCTATTAATAGGGTTTTGGTTCACCCGGCCTACTGCAGCGAATGCTTGTCAAAAAGCATTTGTGACTAATCGCGTTGGAGATTTTTGTTTATTATTATCAATTTTAGGCTTTTATTGGATAACGGGTAGTTTAGAATTTAGAGATTTATTTGAAATATTCAATAAATTGGTTTATAAGAATGAAGTTAATCTTTTATTTTCTACTTTGTGCGCCTTTCTATTATTTGCGGGTGCGATTGCAAAATCTGCTCAATTTCCTTTTCACGTATGGTTACCCGATGCCATGGAAGGGCCCACTCCTATTTCAGCTCTTATACATGCTGCTACTATGGTAGCAGCTGGTATTTTTCTTGTCGCCCGACTTCTACCTATTTTAATAGTTTTACCTTACATAATGAATATAATAGCGTGGATAGGTATAATCACATTATTTTTAGGGGCCACTTTAGGTTTTGCTCAAAAAGATATTAAGAGGGGTTTAGCATATTCCACAATGTCTCAATTGGGCTATATGATGTTGGCTCTTGGTATGGGTTCTTATCAAGCGGCTTTGTTTCATTTGATCACTCATGCTTATTCCAAAGCATTATTATTTTTAGGCTCCGGATCCATTATTCATTCAATGGAAACTATTGTTGGTTATTCTACAGATAAAAGCCAGAATTTGGGTCTTATGGGGGGTTTAAAAAAACAGGTACCAATTACAAGAGCATTGTTTTTAGTAGGGACACTTTCTCTTTGCGGTATTCCCCCTCTTGGCTGTTTTTGGTCCAAAGATGAAATTCTTAATGATACTTGGTTGTATTCACCATTTTTTGCAATAATTGCTTGTTCTACCGCGGGATTAACCGCGTTTTATATGTTTCGGATATATTTACTTACGTTTGAGGGCCATTTAAATTTTTATTTTCAAACTTATAGTGTCAAAAAAAAAAGATCGGTTTATTCAACATCCTTATGGGGTAGAGAAGTACAAGGGGCAATTAAAACTAATTTTTCCTTATTACCTTTTTTAACAAAGAAAAATGAAAAAAAAATATTTTTTTTTCAAAAAAAAAATACACTTAATAGTAATACAAGTAGTATGACAGCGTCTTTATGCACTATTCCCGATTTCGGGACTAATAAAAGTTTTTCGGATCCCCTTGAGTCAGATAATACTATGTTATTTCCTATGCTTGTATTAGGTTTATTTACTTTGTTCATTGGAGTAATAGGAATTCCTTTCTTCAATCAATTCATTCAAAAAGGGATGCCATTGGACATATTATCCAAAATGTTAAGTCCGTCTATAAGCCTTTTACATCAAAATAAAAAAATATTACTAAGTTGGGATTGGTATGAATTTATAACAAATATAACTTTTTCATTGAGTATAGCTTCTTGCGGAATCTTGATAGCTTCTTTTGTATATAAGCCCGTTTATTCATCTTTACAAAATTTAGATTTATTTAATTCAGTTGTTAAAAGTTTTTCTAATAAACTTCATATTTTTGCTGATAAAACAATATATGTGATATATGCTTGGTCATATAATCGAGGTTATATTGATTTTTTATATAAAATTATCTTAACTCAAGGTATAAGGTTTTTTGCGGAAGTTATTAATTTTTTTGATATACAAATAATTGATGGAATTACAAATGGGTTTGGTATT
>OY282533.1:40000-87500 GCA_958296335.1 Urtica urens | reverse complement strand
AGTACATTTTGTGCAACAGCCCTTCCTATCTGATAGAACAGGATCCCATGATCCTGAATCGATCTTACCTGGGATCGCAAATCCCAAGTTTGTCTCTGAAGAGCAGATCTAATTAGATTAGTGTCTATAATTGATTTCTTCTGTGTAATACTAATCGATAGGGCCTCATCGGTAAGTGATGCAAGATCTCGTACATTGGAACCCATGGTTATGGCCTCGAATCCATTAGTAAGGAACATTTTCTTTTCCAAGCGAAATCCCCTAGTATATGAAAGAGTGAAAAAGTGCTTTCGTTGTTGTGGAATAAGAAGCCTTCGTAGCTTAATGCATGTATTTAATTTATTCGGAGCTATTAGAGCGGGATCCACTTTTTGGGGAATATGAGTCGAAGCAATAACGAGAATATTTCTATTGGAACATCTTTCACAATCCCTGGAGAGATAGTTCAGTAATAGACCGAGGGATAAATAATTCGACTCATTCACATCCAGATCATGAATGTTTGGAATCCATATTATGCAAGGAGACATTGCTTTTGCTAATTCGAATTGAAGGGTGATATAAAACCGGTCTATTTCCGGCATCATATCCATAGTTAGCGCATTCATCATAGTTAGAAGCTCCAGCTTGGTATCAAGGTCCCGGTCGATATCGTCGATATCGTCACTATCATCAATATCGTCACTATCATCAATAAGCAAGCCCTTAGGCTTGTTATCCAGGAACTTGTTCAGAAATACTGTAATGAAAGGAACATAGGAGTTTGCCGCTAGGTATTTGACCAAATAGGATCGTCCAGTTCCTATAGAACCTATCACTAAAATACCCCTAGAGAGGGCTAAGCGGAGCGAAAAAGGTTTTCCATGAGACGGGAAATGAAAACTATTAGCCCCACAGGAGATTTGTGAATAAGTGATTTTCTGATAATGAGCAAGGAATATCCGTCTTTCTGCTAAACAGGATGTATTGAACTCATAATTCATTAGATACTTTTTATGAATGTCAACTAAGTATCGTAAGTAAATTGCTCCCGGTTGTTCAATCATTTGATAACCAGAGTCATTCTTTGCTAAATGATCATTATGAGTCAGACTCAATAGAATTTGATCAATCCTTTTTTCTGTCGTTAAGGCGGAGAACTGAACCAAGAATTCTCTGTCTTTATCATCGATCGAATCACTGTTTGAGACCCAGGATTCTATTTTATCATCAATCCAATCACCGTTCACCTTTTTTCTTTTTCTTATCAATGAATAGGTCTCTTTACTTGTATGACTTAGATGTCTCGTATTTCTGGAAAAAGCGATTCGATTGATGGGATTTGGTATGATACTTATGAAATCGAGCATATCGATGAGATTGATATTCAAATATTTATTCTTAGAACGTATTGATTTGACCCCATAAGTGGGACCGCCACCCCCTAGCATGTTGCCCCCAGAAGCAGAACCCCGTATTTCTTCTAGAGAATCTCCTAATTGTTCCCGAGCAACTAGAAAGAGATTCTTTAACCAGAAAGAATTCAGTTCAGATGTATCAGATGTAGGATACCTATCCAGAAGTTTTCGCAACTCAATCATGTATGATGGAATCATCAAAGATTTGACCCTTTCGAACTCTGTCTGTAACTCACTATAGGCTGGAGAAACAAAAAGAAGATGTGTACGAACGAGATATCCAGCAACAAGAAAAAGGAAAAGGATTGAATAGAGGAACTCCCGAACATTTGGCGATCTCAGATGTGTCGATATCAATGGTGACTCATTATTTCGATGAAATATTTCTTTGGACAGAAGAAGATTATGTAAACACTTACTCGAAATCTCACTTATCAGATTCCATTGTGGAAGATACAATTTTTTCTGAAGAATTTGCCATGATATATCTAATCCATGCATAATATCATGAAAAACAGATACAAATTTTTGGCTGCTACTTAGTATCGGCAATAGGCCTGAAAAAGTATCTAAAAATATTAAATTTATATATTTGTATCCTGTCGAAGTAAGGAACCATGGCATATATGTTTGGAATATATTCCAGTTTGAGAGAGTTGAAAAAGCACCATCTCGTTGAAAGTTTCTATACATCTGCCCTTTCTCAAGGCATTTCTTTAGACAAAGACCCCTTTTTTTCCTCTTTTCGGGTGGTAAATATTTCTCAGAACATGGAGTGTGAATCAAACCCATGTTTGAATTGAAATTGAGATACTGATGCAAGTTCTTCCCTTCTGAATCAGACAGATTCATATCTGAAAGAGGTTGACAATAAGTTCTTTCAAAATTGAATATTTGTCCCTCTCTTAGAAGTGTTCCAGAAATCTCTGCGATCGAGTAAATAGCTCTACGAACGAATGGATCGGATCGAATTGGAAAATGGAAAGATTTGTACAAGTTATACCTTTCGTCACCATTTTGTGGAAAATCGTTAAGTATGAATATGTTAGACACCTGTAACTCGATTGGTGAAACAGTATCTCTATCCAAAAAAGCATATTTTTTTTTACCGCCGCGAAAAGAAACTATTTTGTTGCGAATGAACAAGATATTGAGGAATTGTCCATACGTATAATCATAATTTTTGATACGGGCCTTTTCCACATAAAAAGGGAATCCTTTGTTACAATAGAAGCAGAAGTGATGTGGATTATTCAAGAATCGAAGTCGATTTGCTTTATAAAAAGAAGATATCAATGAGCTTCTATGAAATGGTTTCACGGGATTCAGCCAATTGTCTTGATCGTGGGATATCATTGAGAAATAGGAATCTGCGTTATCAAAAGATTTCCTGCGATTATTTCTAGTATGGAATGAGTCCATCATCCACTTTGCTATCTTATTGAACAAAAAAGGTGATATTGTTCCTCCATTGATCAAGAATTGAGATTTTTGGGAAGTATCATGATCATCCAATAAGAAGGGTTTCCATTTTTTCAAATGAACGATTTGAAGACCTATTGATTCTAACAACTGATTGCAGAGTTGATCATTCGGACCTTTCAATTCATGGATGTGGATCTCCGACCTATGAATGGGGATATTCCCGAAACTCACAAAGAAAAAAGGAAGTGAGTTAGACAAAAAGAGAAGAAACTTGGACAAAAAGAAAGCAAGTGACTTAGACAAATCTTTTTTGTCGATAACCTCAGACCAATCAATCGCATATTGATTAATACGTAATCGATCGAACACTACTTGAAAATGGCTCTTCTGCTCAGAAATGAAATGTTCCTGTAAATTCTTGCTCCCATTGGACCATTTGTATCTATATGCATTAGGATCCCGATTCATGGATCTCTCGGTTCGAGAAATAAAAATAAGATGATCGAACCGTTTCTTCTGACTCTTTTTCAAATTTGATAAATGTAGGTTGATCGTATATTTCATTATAGTTATATGATTCAGAGTATCATTTACTATTTGATCCCCTTGAATCCCGTATTCTAAGTTGCGATCGGATCTATTCATTAAAAAGAATCGATTCAATAAATTTCTTATGTACCCATAGGTGCTATATTGGAGTTGAATCAGATTTCGGATCAATCTATATTGATTGACCGCCTCCGTTATGTTGGTGCTAGCAAATGCCACTGTTTTTGGATCTTCCAAATCATTCCCGCAGCAGGCCCGGACCCAATTTTTTCTGATCCTTCGATAAAAAGATTCATTTTCTTCATAAAAAATAGGAGGTAGAACCAATAAAGATTTCTTTTTCGATTCATCCCTGGAGTTGAATACCTCATTCAAGAATTGTTTTTGATCCAATCTGTAGGAATCAATAGAAAGGGCAAATCCCTTATGATATACCAGATCCGGCTCGGTTATTGATAGAGTGAATAGATCTGCCCTTTCTTGAAATATATCTTCTGATTCAGAATTGTGGTGTAACGTGTATCCCCCCCTGTTCCGGTCATGGAATAGATGAAATAAATCAAAAAATTTATTTTTGTTCAAGAATGAAATCTTGTTGGAACTGTCCATATCCAGTTGATCCTTCGGGACCATATCACATCCCGGATCTGATGAAATATGATGAATTGAGACGGTATTTTGTAAATACGTAATTATCTTGAATATATTAACTATTTCTTTATTTTCCGATCGCCTGGAAGGTACAAAAGAAACATCTTGTTCTTTCTTCAAGAATTTATGATCTCTAGTGGACCTCTCAGTAGGATTCGAACCCAGATGAAGCTCTGACCATCTGTCATAAAAAAAAGAACGAATGGATCTTGTAGGATTCCCAATAAATTCTTCGATTTCTTCCGGAAGCAGATGATTATTCATCTGCTTCTCACGTTCCGTGAATAGCCGGGACAGTGAGGAATATCCAGAAAGGCATTTAGGGAATCGGTATGATTCTATCTCTGTTCGTTCCGTTTGAAGCAAGGAAGGATCCCAAAGAATTGATCTTTCTTTTAGTTGTGGAATCTCTCTTTGATTGATCAATGTGTGATATTCTGAATCCTCATTACTAATGGAATCAAAATGATCTCTGGGTCGATCAGAAGATCCTTTCAATTGGCTATAATCCATTACTTGAACGAAACTAGATCTTGTGGAATCATATTGAATATTTGACGATACATTCCGTACCTTGCTAAAAAACCGATCCTTGTTTTCCAACCACACATTGTCTAACCAAACCCAATTCTCTCTCGATATGTTCCTCAAAAAATCCGATTCGTGCGGATTCTTCCCCCAACTAAAGAAGAGATCTTGGCGTAATTGCCACATATGAAATTGAGCACAATTTTGCAAAGAGATAGCCCACTTGTTTCTCGAGAAGAGGTGGGAAACATGCTCAATATCATTTGATTGAATAGTTGATCCAGCTCCTTGTTGTTTGAAGAAACCCTCTGCTTCAATTGCTTTTTTTTCACGAAAAGCAAACATGAGATAACAAATCCAGTCTTTCACTAAGATTTCGAATAGCTGTCCCGAATTCAAGTTGATTATGTTTTGCCTCTTCCTCGGAGAAAGACGATCAAACAATTCCCAATCATGGTCCTTGCGGATCGGATCATCCATATAATATACAAAAAGAAACTCCAGATATTTGATATCTTTCTCTTTGAATGAGATCTCAATTCCAGTGACGGTTTCATTAGATATCTTACAACTATAATTCCTCTTTTTTCCGAGCCAATTCCTCCACCATCGCGAGCCCCAGTTAGATTCAGGCATGATACACTTTTTAGTTATTGGGAGAACCCAAGTACTCTCTTTTGGATCCAGGAAACAGCTCTCAGAGATCCTTTTTCCTTTTGGAAGATACAGGAGCGAAACAATTAACCTATTGATATTGGAAGACCCAAAAGATTCTTTCAATGTATCATTTCTGGGTCCAATGAAATTCATAGGTATAGGAAGAAGTCCTGTCAAATAGAGATTTTTTCTTTCGAGCATCTTTCGATTGTTAATACGATATATAAGGACCGCTACTACAAATAGTAGTACACCCTTGATCGTGAAATATCGATTCCTTGTTGAACTCCGTAAATGTGAATTGCGTGAAAGTAGGATACTCCAAATTCGGGAGTCTAAGAGTTTTATAAAACGTTCTTGATAGAAAAAAATGTGAATGAAAGATACCACTGAATTCAATTGGGTCCATGAATCTAAGAAATAGTGAGAATTCTTGATTTCTCTCAATTCGAAAATCCAGGATTTGAATTGATGTCCTTTCATTAAGATTAAGTCCTCCTAAATTGCATTGATTTACCCTAAAGATTTCATTTCAATTGGAATTTGGTTATTCACCATGTACGAGGATCCCCGCTAAGCATCCATGGCTGAATGGTTAAAGCGCCCAACTCATAATTGGCGAATTCGTAGGTTCAATTCCTACTGGATGCACGCCAATGGGACCCTCCAATATAATAAGTCTATTGGAATTGGCTCTGTATCAATGAAATCTCATCATCCATACATAACGAATTGGTGTGGTATATTCATATCATAACATATGAACAGTAAGACCTAACAGTCTTATTGAGACTAGAACTCATAGGGAATAAAATTTATGGATGGAATCAAATATTTCGTAGTTACAGACAAAAGTATTCGGTTATTGCTGAAAAATCAATATACTTTTAATGTCGAATCAGGATCAACTAGGACAGAAATAAAGCATTGGGTCGAACTCTTCTTTGGTGTCAAGGTAATAGCTATGAATAGTCATCGACTCCCGGGAAAGGGGGGACCTTTTATGGGACATACAATGCATTACAGGCGTATGATGATTACGCTTCAACCGGGTTATTATATTCCACCTTTTAGAACGAAAGGAACTTAAATCAAAATACTTAATAACATGGCGAGAAATTTATACAAAACTTCTACCCCGAGCACACGCGAAGGAGCCGGAGACAGCCAAGTGAAATCCAATCCACGAAATAATTTGATCTATGGACAGCATCGTTGTGGTAAAGGTCGTAATGCCAGAGGAATCATTACCGCAGGGCATAGAGGGGGAGGTCATAAGCGTCTATACCGTAAAATAGATTTTCGACGGAATGAAAAAGACATATATGGTAAAATCGTAACTATAGAATACGACCCTAATCGAAATGCATACATCTGTCTCATACACTATGGGGGTGGTGAGAAAAGATATATTTTACATCCCAGAGGGGCTCTAATTGGAGATACCATTGTTTCTGGTACAGAAGTTCCTATAAAAATGGGAAATGCCCTACCTTTGAGTGCGGTTTGAACTATTGATTTGCGTAATTGGAAGTAACCAATTAGGTTTACGACGAAACCTAGAAATCGATCACTGATCCAATTTGAGTACCTCTACAGGATAGACCTCAACAGAAAACTGAAGAGTAACGGCAGCAAGTGATTGAGTTCAGTAGTTCCTCATATAAAATTATTGACTCTAGAGATATAGTAATATGGAGAAGACAAAATTGTTTCAAGCACCGACAGAACCAGAAGCCCCCTTGTTTCAAAGAGAGGAGGACGGGTTATTCACATTTCATTTGATGGTCAGAGGCGAATTGAAAGCTAAGCAGTGGTAATTCTAAGGATTCCCCCGGGGAAAAATAGAGATGTCTCCTACGTTACCCGCAATATGTGGAAGTATCGACGTAATTTCATAGAGTCATTCGGTCTGAATGCTACATGAAGAACATAAGCCAGATGAAGGAACGGGAAGACCTAGGATTAGAAGATCATAACATGAGCGATTCGGCAGATTTTGATTCCTATATATCCGTACTTCATTATATTATATATATAAGAATTATACGATATATAGAAAATCCATCTGTATAGATATCATCATCTACATCCAGAAAGCCGTATGCTTTGGAAGAAGCTTGTACAGTTTGGGAAGGGGTTTTGATTGATCAAAAAGAAGAATCTACTTCAACCGATATGCCCTTAGGCACGGCCATACATAACATAGAAATCACACTTGGAAAGGGTGGACAATTAGCTAGAGCAGCAGGTGCTGTAGCGAAACTGATTGCAAAAGAGGGGAAATCGGCCACATTAAAATTACCTTCTGGGGAGGTCCGTTTGATACCCAAAAACTGCTCAGCAACAATTGGACAAGTGGGGAATGTTGGGGTGAACCAGAAAAGTTTGGGTAGAGCCGGATCTAAATGTTGGCTAGGTAAGCGCCCTGTAGTAAGAGGAGTAGTTATGAACCCTGTAGACCATCCCCATGGGGGTGGTGAAGGGAGGGGCTCAATTGGTAGAAAAAAACCTGTAACTCCTTGGGGTTATCCTGCACTTGGAAGAAGAAGTAGAAAAAGGAATAAATATAGTGATAATTTGATTATTCGTCGCCGTAGTAAATAGGAAAGAAAATATAATTTGTTTCTTCGTCTTTATAAAAAAATAGGAGTAATTTATTGTGGCACGTTCACTAAAAAAAAACCCTTTTGTGGCTAACCATTTATTAAAAAAAATAAATATGCTTAACATAAAAGGGGAAAAAGAAATAATAGTCACATGGTCCCGGGCATCCACCATTATACCGATAATGATCGGGCATACCATTGCGGTTCATAATGGAAAAGAGCACTTGCCTATTTATATAACGGATCGTATGGTAGGTCATAAATTTGGTGAATTTGTAACCACTATTAATTTCCGGGGACATGCAAAAAATGATAATAAATCGCGTCGTTAACGTTAAGAATTACTTAACTTTTAGTTTATATAAAAGTATATCGTTCATTAGTTTAGTGAGGAGTGAACCTTATGAAAAATAAAAAAAGTGTAATAAGGAGTGAACCTTATGAAAAATAGAAAAACTAATAAAAAAGGGATCAATCAATATACAGAAGTACGCGCTATAGGAAAATATATCTCTATGTCCGCTCACAAAGCAAGAAGAGTAATTAATCAGATTCGTGGACGTTCCTATGCAGAAACACTTATGATACTCGAACTTATGCCGTTTCGAGCATGTTATCCAATTTTAAAATTAATTTATTCCGCAGCAGCAAATGGAAATCACAATATGGGCTTCAACGAAGCAAGTTTAATCGTTAGTCAAGCTCAAGTCACAGAAGGGAACACTTTTAAAAAGTTAAAACCCCGAGCCAGGGGACGGGGTTATCCGATAAAAAGACCCACTTGCCATATAACTATTGTACTTAAAGATTTACAAACAAAAGAAGAAAATTTGGATTCTTTAACACAAATATAATATATTTAAATTCACCAAAGATAAAATACAACATATTATGTTCAAAAAAACCTGTATGAAAAAAAATATAATAATAAGTACTATACTAAGATGTCGTGATATGTATAGTAATACTAGTAGGGGATTATGGGACAAAAAATAAATCCACTTGTTTTCCGACTTGGTGCAACCCAAAGTCATCGCTCTATTTGGTTTGTACAATCAAAAAAATATTCCGAGGAGTTACAAGAAGATCACAAAATACGAAATTGTATAAAAAATTATGTACAAAAAAATATTAAAATATCTTCAAGTGGTGAGGGAATTGCATGTATAGAGATTCAAAAAAAAACCGACTTGATTCAAGTCATAATCTATATGGGATTCCCAAAGTTATTAATAGAACCGCGAAAAATAGAAGAATTACAGATAAATGTCCAAAAAGAACTTAATACTGTGAACAGAAAATTAAACATAGTGATTTCACGAATTTCAAATCCTTATGGACACTCTACTATTCTGGCAGAATTTATAGCGGGACAACTAAAAAGTAGAGTTTCATTTCGCAAAGCAATGAAAAAAGCTATTGAATTAACAGAACAGGCGGGTACAAAAGGCATTCAAATACAAATTTCAGGACGTATCGACGGAAAAGAAATAGCCCGTGTTGAGTGGATCAGGGAAGGTAGAGTACCCCTACAAACTATTCGTGCTAAAATTGATTACTGTTCCTATACAGTTAGAACTATCTATGGGGCATTAGGGATCAAGATTTGGAGATTTGTAGACGAATAAAAAATGCGAAATTTTTTATTTATATTTAGATAAATCGGGTATATAAAAAAAAATTATTTAATTATTATTTTTTTTATGTTAAATTAAAACAAAAAAATAAGAATCCTATAAGGTTGGATAAAAATTAAATTAATTATTCTTTTTGTAATTGCTATGCTTAGTGTGCGACTCGTTTGTTTTTAGGATTGGAGTAAAAAAAAAGACAAGCCCAGAGTCATAGTATTAACTAATAAACTACTCATGCTTTCGCACTATCTGGATATAAGGAATCCGTAGCGATATGATATATAGGGCATATCGTTGTAGCAACGGAACTGTTAAAAAAAAAAATAAAAAACTATTTGATTTTGAGTTGTTAAACTAAAATATAAAGATAAACAGAAGGCTGAGAGAAAGAGATAAAAATATTACTGGAATATAATTCCAATATGTAAGGTCAACAGTTCATTTAATTTAATAAATGTAATAAAGCATTAATACGGATTGAATTTTAATTAACTAAAATTCTTCTATGTAAGAATAACTAAAGAAACAAAATCAAGAGCCCAGAGTCAATAAAGACTGAGAAGGTTGACTCAAGAACAAATGTAATTGCGGGCTCCATGGATTCTAGAATTTAGACCTAACCATTAATCGCGAAGCGATGGGAACGACAGAACCTGTGATTGCATAAGATTCTCTTCCCAACGACTCTTAATGATTCATTGGGTAGGATGGCGGATCAAACTAAGAATCAATTCATTTATTTTAAAAAAGCATGTCATTAATTAATCCTAGAACAAAAGTAATGGCATGAACTAATCCTATAAAACTGAATATTAAATAGAGTAAATACCCGCCCTCGAAAATTTGAAAGATTCTTAAATTGTAGTCAATCTAATAAAAGTAAAAGGGAATTAATAATAAATGGATTATCAAAGGCTTGTATAATTTAATATATAGTTTTCATATATTATTCATTAAATCTAAATAGATGTATATAATTTTATAATTGTTTCATTCGCGAGGAGCTGGATGAGATGAAACTCTCATGTCCAGTTCTGTAGTAGAGATGGGAGTAAGAAATTCCCATCAACTATAACCCCAAAAGAACCCGATTTCGTAAACACCATAGAGGAAGAATGAAAGGAATATCTTTTAAAGGTAATTCTATTTGCTTTGGACGATATGCCCTTCAAGCGCTTGAACCTGCTTGGATCACATCTAGACAAATCGAAGCAGGACGGCGAGGAATGAGCCGAAACGCACGCCGTGGCGGAAAAATTTGGGTACGTATATTTCCCGACAAACCAGTTACAGTAAGACCTACAGAAACACGTATGGGTTCAGGAAAAGGATCTCCCGAATATTGGGTAGCTGTCATTAAACCAGGCAGAATACTTTATGAAATGAGCGGAGTACCAGAAAATATAGCAAAAAAAGCTATTTCAATAGCGGCATCAAAAATGCCTATACGAACTCAATTCATTATTTCAGGATAGGGGTGTAGAACCAAACGAAATAGGATAAAAAAGAATTTTTAGGGTTTTTCTTTTGAATAAACAAAATTTATATATTTTTTTTTACGTGGCTTTTACATTGAAACAAAAGATAAAAATTCTATGATTCAACCTCAAACCCAAAAGATAAAAATTCTATGATTCAACCGCAAACCCTTTTGAATGTTGCGGATAACAGCGGAGCCCGAAAATTGATGTGTATTAGAATTATAGGAACTAGTAATCGACGATATGCTCAAATTGGGGACGTTGTTGTTGCTGTAATCAAGGAAGCAATACCAAATACACCACTCGAAAGATCAGAAGTTATCAGAGCCGTAATTGTCCGTACTTGTAAAGAACTCAAACGTAAAAATGGTATGAGAATACGATATGATGACAATGCTGCGGTTGTTATTGATCAAGAAGGAAATCCAAAGGGAACTCGAATTTTTGGGGCAATTCCCCGGGAATTAAGACAGTTAAATTTCACTAAAATAGTTTCATTAGCACCTGAAGTATTATAAGATTAGGACATAAAAAAGTTTATAGTATTTCAATTAAATTATAAGTTAATTTAGTAGATTGTTTGTATCTCATGTATATGCCTTTAATAATTCATAAATGTTTAACAAATAATTCAAAAAGAGCATGTTGATTATATAAAAATTCGGGAACAACCGGAATCTTAGTTTATTATGAGTAAAGACACTATTGGTAACCTATTAACCTATATACGAAATACTGACATGAATAAAAAAAGAACAGTTCGAATACCATATACTAAAATCGGTGAAAACATTATTAAAATCCTTTTACGAGAAGGTTTTATTGAAAACATGAGGAAACATCTGGAAAACAACAAATGTTTTATAGTTTTAACCCTACGACATAGAAAAAAAAGGACGGGACAAAATGGAATTATTTTAAATTTAAAACAAATAAGTCGACCAGGTCTACGAATCTATTCTAACTATCAAGGAATCCCGAGAATTTTAGGCGGAATGGGGATTGTAATTCTTTCTACTTCTCGAGGTATAATGACAGACAGAGAGGCTCGAATAGAAGGAATCGGAGGAGAAATTTTGTGTTATATATGGTAAGCCTTATGATACCCCAATTATAAAAGAAACTCTCATATTTGTGACACAAGAGAAGAAGTGGGATTACGTCTCCCACATTACTTGATACCCCAATAGACAAGACAATTAAAAGAACAAAAACACATGGATTACATAGTATTTTGTAGATACAATATTACTTTCCAATGGTATGCTCGTGATTTTATAATGAAAAGAAGATTCTCAATTATGCTTCAAAACGGATTCTGCATAATAAAAAATAATTAATTTTTAGATAAATAATCCAGAACTTGCTGTAAATAGCGTCAAAATTGAGGCAAGTCATTATGCCTCAACCAGAGATCCTATAATTTATGGACTCTGAAACAATGATGATAGTTATTTGTAGGTTTTTCAGTATTTCAAGAAATTTATTTTCTTCAAAGAAATTCAGACAATATTAAGGAACGAAAAATATGAAAATAAGGGCCTCTGTCCGCAAAATTTGTGAAAAATGTCGACTGATTCGTAGGCGAGGACGGATTATAGTAATTTGTTCCAACCCCAGACATAAACAAAGACAAGGATAATAAAAAAAATATAATAGGGTTACGCGATAAATCTAAAGTACCCAACGTCCAAATAAAAAAAAGAATCCATCTGTTTTGAGATTAAATGGATATATCCATACCATATTGATGACTTAAATTTATGCGATTATAAAATAAATATGGCAAAACCTATACCGCGAATTAGTTCTCGTAAGACTAGACATAATAGACATATGGGGTCACGTAAAAATGGGCGTAGAATACCAAAGGGCGTTATTCATGTTCAAGCAAGCTTCAACAATACTATTGTAACTGTTACAGATGTATGTGGTCGGGTAATTTCTTGGTCCTCCGCCGGTACTTGTGGATTCAAAGGTACAAGAAGAGGGACGCCCTTTGCCGCTCAAACCGCAGCAGGGAATGCTATTCGGACAGTAGTGGATCAAGGTATGCAACGAGCAGAAGTCATGATAAAAGGCCCTGGTCTAGGAAGAGATGCGGCATTACGGGCTATTCGTAGAAGTGGTATATTATTAAGTTTTATACGAGATGTAACCCCTATGCCACATAACGGCTGCAGGCCCCCTAAAAAAAGACGTGTATAAAAATAAACTTTGAAAGTATTTCAAGAGAAATAAAAAATTCAACAATTTGAGCAAATAATATTACTATGGTTCAAGATAAAGTAATAGTTTCTACTCGGCCACTACAGTGGAAGTGTGTTGAATCAAGAGCCGACAGTAAGCGTCTTTATTATGGACGATTTATTCTGGCTCCACTTATGAGAGGACAAGCAGATACAATAGGCATTGCGATACGAAGAGCTTTGCTTGGAGAAATAGAAGGTACATGTATTACATGCGCAAAATCTGAGAAACTACCACATGAATATTCTACTATAGTGGGCATTCAAGAATCCGTACATGAAATTTTAATGAATTTAAAAGAAATAGTATTGAGAAGTAATCTGTATGGAACTTGTGATGCGTCTATTTGTATTAAAGGTCCTGGATATGTAACTGCTAACGATATCATCTTACCACCTTCCGTCGAAATCGTTGATAAGACACAGCATATAGCTAACTTAACAGAATCCATCAATTTGTGTATTGAATTACAAATCGAGAGAAATCGTGGATATCGGATAAAAACACCACAAAATTTGAAAAATGTAAGTTATCCTATAGATGCTATATTCATGCCGGTTCTAAATGCAAATCATAGTATTCATTCTTATGTGAATCGAAATGAAAAACAAGAACTACTTTTTCTCGAAATATGGACAAATGGAAGCTTAACTCCTAAAGAAGCACTTCACGAAGCCTCCCGAAATTTGATTGATTTATTTATTCCCTTTTTAAATGCAGAAGAAGAAACCTTCCATTTAGAAAACAAGCAACCCAAAGAGAATTTACCACTTTTTAATTTTCATGGTAGATTGGCTAAACCAAAGAAAACAAAAAAAGAAAAAGCATTGAAATATATTTTTATTGACCAATTACAATTTCCCCCCAAGGTATATAATTGGCTAAAAAAGTATAATATCAATACATTTTTAGACCTTTTGACTAACAGTCAAGAAGACCTTAGAAAAATTAAGGATTTTGATAGAGAGGATGTAAAACATATAATGGATGTTCTAGAAATCGAAAAATCTTTCCCATAAATTTGAATGATTGTTGACATAGTTAACATAATCCATATACATAAATTCGAAATATATGAAAAATTAAATTAACTAAACGTATCTATAAACGTATCTAGGGAAAACTCCCTTTGAGGCAAAGATTCCCTAGATACACGCGTCGTGATTTTTTTTATTTCAAAATTGAATCATAAATTTAAAAAAGACCTAAAGTTAGGGATTTATCAATGGGCAATGTTGCCCCAATACCCAACCAAAGAGCAACTGCAGTACCAATCAAAAAAACCGTTGTCGCTACTGGGCGCCGAAAAGGGTTTTGGAATTTATTAACATTTTCCAAAAAGGGTACTGTTAATAATCCCGCGGGTACTGAAACCATTAAAAGAACGCCTAATAATTTATTAGGTACTGTACGAAGTATTTGAAATACGGGAAAAAAATACCATTCAGGCAATATCTCCAAAGGGGTTGCAAAAGGATCTGCGGGTTCCCCAATCATTGATGGTTCTAGAACAGCTAACCCTACGTTACATGCAATAGTTCCTAAAATTACTACCGGAAAAATATACAAAAGATCATTGGGCCATGCGGGCTCCCCGTAATAATTATGACCCATCCCTTTAGCCAATTTAGCTCTTAATACAGGATCGTTTAAGTCAGGTTTTTTTGTTATTAGGATAGGTGAATCATTTTAGATCCATCCCCCGAAAGAACCGGACATAATAATTTTTCATCATCCGGCTCGAGCACGAATCCAACGAACAAAAAAATAGCTATGTTATCCCCACATCTATTAATTATTCTATGTAAAGAAAAAGTTATCAGTTTACTTTTCGGAGTTTCAACAATAAAACATTCCAACGAATCCAGTTCTTACAGATAAATGCTCAATACCCAAGTAGGCTTACAAAGTTTATTTTGCTTAAGTGCTTTCTGGGCCGTCTCAGACCTTCCAATTCCGCTTTCTTTTTACCCCAAAAAAGCGAGACCTTTTTTTTTACAAAGGATTTTCTTCTTACTAATAGAATTTAGCCTCTGTTTTTCTTTAGATCTCTTGTTTCACTCCGATAGTATAAAAAATCAAGTCAATGCAAAGGAAATGAATCCATTTATATACTATTAAGTAAGTGAAATATATAAAATAAAACATAAATAAGCAAAATTATGCTACATCACTTATTCTTTGTACTGGATCTTACGGAGCCTGTTCATACATGATATGATTAAGTTTGATCATAGAAAAAGAAGATTCTCTTCAAACGAACCAGCCTATACTTCTGTATGGGGCTTTCACGCTGGTTGGACCAAAGACACATTTTTGGTTGGGAATTCAAATGTGGCAGATAAAAATATCTATTCTGCACAGCCCGATCAATAGTTCAAGTCACACACTCCCATAATCCATTAAATCTTCCAAAAATTAACTTCAACTATGAGTGTCGAATAAAATAAATAAGTTTATTATTTATTTTTATAGAGCTGAAGAGAAATATCCAAATACATGTCTTATTCTTTTCAATAAGACATATTTGTAGCAATAAAATACTTGTGTTTCTTCCCGAAGTAATGAATGATTGATTACAAATAGCTATGAGGGACTATCTATAAAGGGCCAGAAATACCTTGCTTCCGTATCATTAGGAAATGCATTAACATAAATACGGCAGTAAGAAGAGGTAATACAAACGTGTGTAAACTATAAAAACGAGTCAAAGTGGATTGTCCCACACTAGCACTTCCGCGCAATAACTCTACCACGGGCGACCCTATTACAGGAATAGCATCTGGCACGCCTGTTACAATTTTTACAGCCCAATAACCAATTTGGTCCCACGGTAAGGAATAACCAGTTACACCAAAAGATGCGGTCAATACACCCAAAACCACACCGGTAACCCATGTCAATTCACGAGGTTTTTTAAAGCCCCCCGTGAGATACACACGAAATACGTGTAGGATCATCATGAGTACCATCATACTTGCCGACCATCGATGAACTGATCGGATTAACCAACCAAAGTTAGCTTCAGTCATTATATATTGAACAGAAGCAAAAGCATCCGTAACTGTCGGACGATAATAAAAAGTCATAGCAAACCCTGTAGCTACTTGTACTAAAAAACAAGTAAGCGTAATTCCTCCTAGACAATAAAATATGTTGACATGAGGAGGAACATATTTACTAGTTATATCATCAGCAATTGCCTGAATCTCAAGACGTTCTTCGAACCAATCATAGATTTTATTGAGATAGGTAAACCGAGGTACTCCCCTCTGAGAACCGTATATGAGAATTTCATCTCGTACGGCTCGAACATCAAGACCAAAATATAAAATTCTATCGGATACGTATTTGAAACTGCCTAATTGTACAATTCACTCGTTTCTGACGATACGAACGAAAAAAAAACCAAAAGTTATTTATTGTGGTTATAATGCCAACATATCAAGTCGGCTCCTTCATTTATATGTTGAGGCCTCTTGAATCTTCTATAATTTCCTATTTTTGTTATTTTTTTTGTAATGAGACTTTACAACTGTTTTCTTTATTATTGATAGGAATTTTCTTGTTAAAACCTATGAATGAATTACAACCTCAGGTTCATATTAGAACCACGATGAGTCAATAAAACCCAGTCAAACTAAGCCCGCAAATTCCATGAGTAAGAACCATTGGATCATCATTTATTCAATGAAAAGAGATAATGACTAAAAATCCAAAGGTCTCTTTGGATTTTGATCAAAATAAGCATAAACAAGAGTTTTAAAAAAGATATGTAAAGCCGGCCACGAAGTCTGAAGATTAAGTATGAATCATAGTTCTAAATACTTTGTAATATTATATATATTCCGTGCTTCAGATACGATCATATAATGAGAATATCTGACGAAATAAAACCATCTTTATCAAGATCACAGACCTACCTCTGTACTATCTATAGGATCCTTTATAACAAGTCACACACTCATATTCCGGAAATACATAAACAAAGAAATTTCACGGTCGAACTGCCAAATCTATGGGATAAAAATAAGGGGTCTGTCTTAGCTTGAAAAGCTAGTTAACTTAATAGAATCTAATTCATTGAAATTCCATCCAGTAAAATAGAAGAATTATAAATCTCCAAAATAATAGACAAGAATATGGCAAATAAAGCCATTGCAATACCCATTAACGGCGCAGTTCCCCACCCAGGAGCTACTTTACCATATTCTGAATTCAACGGTTTCAATAAAGCCCCGACACTAGTTCGTCTTGAACCAGATCTAGAACTACCCTCAACGGTTTGTGTAGCCATAAATACTATTTTATATTCATTGAGATCTGTTGACTTTGTATACCATTCGGTTGTAAATAAATGATCTTAGCATAGACCATTGCGGTCTTGAAATTATATAAAAATGGAAACATCTACATTAGTTGCCATCTTTCTATCTGGTTTACTTGTAAGTTTTACTGGGTATGCCTTATATACTGCTTTTGGGCAACCCTCCCAACAACTAAGAGATCCTTTCGAGGAACACGGGGACTAGTTGAAGTAATGAGCCTTCCAATTTTGGAAGGTTCATTACTTTCAATTGAGATACAGAAGAATCATTTTGTTTTTTTAGTTCTAATTATAGGCGGTTCTCGAAAAAAGATAGCGAAAAAAATTATTCCTAGAGTTGAGACTAAGAGGAATGTATAAACCAAAGCTTCCATAGATTCGAGCGTAATTTACAATTATAGCTTCCATACCTGTTTATTTGAGATCGTCTTCTGGATAAAGAAAGAGCAAGACAAGAGTCAAAGATTCAAATCAAGCTTTTTTGGTAGCCTATATCAAAATCAAAAAACTAAATACAAAAAATATATATCTATTGTATCAGACGACTTGTCTTTTTGTAGTAGGGTCTCCAAGTTTTTGGAATGTTCCAAATTCCACTTGAGCATCCAAATCCGGGTCAATACCAGCAAAAACATCCCTGAACAAGGTTCGAGCGCCATGCCAAATGTGTCCGAAGAAGAAGAGCAGAGCAAAAGAAGCATGTCCAAAAGTAAACCAACCCCTCGGACTGCTACGAAAAACACCGTCGGATTTTAAAGTAGCACGATCTAATTCAAAAATTTCCCCCAATTGAGCACGTCTAGCATATTTTTTCACAGTAGCAGGATCACCATAACTTACTCCATTGAGCTCACCACCATAGAACTCAACAGTTACACCTACTTGTTCGACACTATATTTAGATTCCGCCCTTCTAAAAGGAACATCGGCTCTAACAATTCCGTCTCCATCTACCAAAACAACCGGAAATGTTTCAAAAAAAGTAGGCATACGACGTACAAAAAGTTCACGACCTTCTTTATCCTTAAAGATAGGGTGTCCTAACCACCCAACAGCTATTCCATCCCCACTATCCATTGAACCCGCTCTGAATAATCCCCCTTTTGCAGGATTATTGCCGATGTAATCATAAAAAACCAATTTTTCGGGAATTTTAGACCAAGCTTCAGATAAACTTTGCTTTTCAGCTAACCCCGCGCTAACTCTTCGATATATTTCTTGTTGGAAATAGCCTTGATCCCATTGATAACGAGTGGGACCAAATAATTCAATCGGGGTAGTTGCAGAGCCATACCACATAGTTCCAGCAACTACAAAAGCTGCAAAAAAGACGGCAGCGATACTACTGGAAAGGACGGTTTCTATATTTCCCATACGTAATCCTTTGTATAGACGTTGGGGCGGACGGACACTAAGATGGAATAGACCCGCTAATATGCCCAAAGTTCCTGCTGCAATATGATGAGAAGCAATTCCTCCTGGAATAAAAGGATCAAAACCTTCCACACCCCACGCTGGATTTACAGCTTGTACCCTCCCCGTTAGTCCATAAGGATCGGATACCCATATTCCGGGACCATACAATCCTGTTACATGAAATGCGCCAAAACCAAAGCAAGCCACCCCTGAGAGAAATAAATGAATTCCAAAGATCTTGGGCAAATCCAAAGAGGGTTTCCCTGTCCGTTCATCACAAAATATTTCTAGATCCCAATACACCCAATGCCAAATAGCTGCTAAAAAGCACAAGCCAGAAAACACAATATGTGAACCAGCCACACCCTCGTAACTCCAAATACCCGGATTTGTTAGAGTACCCCCTGTGATATTCCAACCACCCCAGGAATTGGTTATTCCTAAACGAGTCATAAAAGGTATAACGAACATACCCTGTCTCCACATTGGATCAAGAACAGGGTCAGAAGGATCAAAAACCGCTAATTCGTATAGAGCCATAGAACCGGCCCAACCAGCAACTAGAGCAGTATGCATTATATGGACAGAAATTAAACGGCCGGGATCATTCAATACAACCGTATGAACACGATACCAAGGCAAACCCATAAAAATACTCCCTTTTTTCAATTAAAAATAGCCGCTATGTAACTTTATTGCACTGTAAAAAAACTATACTATGGACCTTACTTTAAGTTTTTAGTTGAGGAAAGGATTCAAATTTGTTCTATTCTTTTAGTAAGAATATCTAAAAAAAAAAAAAAGAGGAATTCTTTTGTTCCTAGGAAAAAAAAGAAGCAGATTTATTCTACACCCGATAAGTACAAATACGCAATGGTAGGTCTGTGATAGTTTTTTTTATGATTAACTGCTTCTATATTTGTTTATCATCCCAAGGAAAACCCTATTTGTAAAAAATTTATTTTATTCATTCTGTCTTACTTTATTTATGAACTTAGTTTTTTTTATCTCTGTATAAAATATTAGTAAGACAATAAATACATTTTATTTTTACGCTTTCACATCAAAGTGAAATATAGTACTTAATTTTTCTTTCGTTTAATGCCTATTGGTGTTCCAAAAGTACCTTTTCGAAGTCCTGGAGAAGAAGATGCATCGTGGATTGACGTATAGTGCGACTTGTCAAATCTATTTGGTTATATGGTATTTCCCCGTTCTCTTACCCGATTGAGATATCCCCTCTTTCGCCCAAGAAAGATTGATTCAATTATCAAAAATTTGGAGCGTGAAATGCAAAGTAGAAAAAAATCTATTTATTAGGGGCTATACAGATTAATATTAGCAATTACACTAATTTATGGTTGTTTTGGTTCGAACAATAAAAGGAAATATTCGGCAGGCTCCGTTTAGAAAAAACCAATTGTTAATATATGATATATCTATGATTTCTAGTTAATAGAATATTCTTCTATTATTTATAATATAAAAACACAAGTGATCTCAAACTGTTAATAAATTGAGTAATATGATGAATGCATTGAATATTAGAGTTGGGGAGAGACATGAATAAAATTTTCATTAAAAAAATCGTAGCAAAAAGAAGTAGTAGTTAGGTATTTGGCCTATATATACAAATAAAAACCGGTTAGATCTTTACTCGGAGTAGAGCATAAACCTAAAATAATTCAAGAGGACCATTCAGGAACAAGAAAATTACATCGTAATTTGGATTAAATTCTGATGTAAAGAATACATCAATAAGAAGTTAGTAGGAAAGAAAAGTTTAATGAATTTTTCTTTATAAAAAAACTAGAATCTACACATTGATTCTTTTTTTCGCGATGTGTATTGAACCGTATGCATTAAAAGATGCATGTACGGTTCCGAGGGAATACAATTTTAGCCCACTCAACCGACTTTATCGAGAAAGATTTCTTTTTTTAGGACAAGATGTGGATACCGAGATCTCAAATCAACTTATAGGTCTTATGGTCTATCTCAGTATAGAGGATGATACCAAAGATCTGTATTTGTTTATAAACTCTCCCGGTGGATGGGTAATACCTGGATTAGGTATTTATGATACTATGCAATTTGTTCAACCAGACGTACAAACAATATGCATAGGATTAGCCGCGTCAATGGGATCCTTTATTCTGGTCGGAGGAGAAATTACCAAACGTCTAGCATTCCCGCACGCTTAGCGCCACTGAGTTTTTTTTTGAGATAAAAAAAAAGAAAACAAGACTATGCCTTCGCGATATATGAAATAGGACTATTAAGTAATAATAGCATGGCACTTTGAATTCGATATTCAATTATTAATAGTTTTTTTTTTAATTTTTAAAATAGTTAACTTATGTATCGAAAGAGTAGTATGAGATAAAGGGCTTTTACTTTTTTATCTGATATAATATAGTAGGAGACACGTTTGAGCGTCACAAACTTTTTTGTTTTCACACCAAAAAACTCTTAACAATATATTATTCTGAAAGAATACAAAAAAAAAGAAACTTTGGGATTGCTAAATTATGGGGGAAATATATATAAAGCAACGGAACCATCGTAGTATTTTTTTAACTACTCCAAAAAGAAGGGTGGTTAGTGGATCATTTACCTATGTGAATATAAGAACCACTATGATTTTAAATTTATTCAATTTAAGGTAACTAAGGTTAATCCATTATGGAGCCGTATGCAATACGTAAAAGATGCTCGTACGGTTGTTCAAATTTATCTTTTTTATATAGTTTTATTAGATTAATATTATTCTTTCACGCTATAATAAATAATTTATGATGTTATTTCATCAGGGTAATGATCCATCAACCTTCTAGTTCTTTTTATCAGGCATCAACGGGTGATTTTATCTTGGAAGCAGAAGAACTACTTACGCTGCGCGAAACCCTCACAAAGGTTTATGTACAAAGAACGGGCAAACCCCTATGGGTTGTTTCCGAAGATATGGAAAGAGATGTTTTTATGTCAGCAATAGAAGCCCAAACTCACGGACTTGTTGATCTTGTAGCGGTTTAATAAAAATAAGATAGATTTTACGTTTACGAAAATAAAAGTATATATAATGTGATATTTTACCTTCTTACTGGAGTTAATAGATTCAATAAAAAAGGATTCATAATTATCCGGTTAGGATCGATCTAAACCATCCCATTCTGTTATATGATTCAACATGCCAACTATTAAACAACTTATTAGAAACACACGCCAGCCAATTAAAAAGGTAACCAAATCTCCCGCTTTAGGAGGATGTCCTCAGCGACGAGGAACATGTACTAGGGTGTATGTGTGACTCGTTCAGATCATGGACTACGCAAAAATAAAAATGAATCAAGTATAAGTAATGATAAATAGTGATATGGGATAGAATGTAAGAAGACCTGTCATTATACATACAAATTAATTTATGGTTGACATTGGTACAAATCCAATCATTTACATTTATAATTTAAGATGATAAAGAATTCCCCATTGATATAAAATGGTATTCATTAAGCAGGGAAATACAATTTAAAAAGCAAAAAGATTTTACCCTTGACTCCTGCAAGAACGGACTAACAAGGTCAGCTATTCAGCGAATCCTCATAATAAAAAAAATACCGTTACTGTATAGGTTGGTATTTTTGTGAAAAACCTATTACTGGATAATAATGGGTAGAGTCAAAAGGTGTAAACTGTACAAGTTAACAATAAGAAGGATTGATTAAATGAGGGATAAGGCTCCGGTGTATAGAGAGGACCTCACCGTTAAGAAGCAACCATAAAAACGAAGGAAACCACTATACCTATTTTATTTACTATGTTTTTGATATCTAGTATCAATAATACAATTTATGATTTCGAGGCGAAAAGCCTATAAATAAATCGTGGTCAGGAAGGTTATAGTAGCAAAAGACATTGGAATTTTTTTTTATACACTGGAATAATCCGTTTTGTTATTAATAAATTAGGAAAGGTAAAGGAAATAACTGAAAGAAAATAAATTAGTTATTCACCAAAGTTTCATTTATTCAATGACTAGAATTAAACGAGGATATATTGCCCGAAGACGTAGAACCAAAATTCGTTTATTTGCGGCAAGTTTTAAAGGGGCTCGCTCAAGACTTTCTCGGACTATTATTCAACAGAAAATAAGAGCTTTGGTTTCGGCTCATCAAGATAGAGGTAGGCAAAAGCGAAATTTTCGTCGTTTGTGGATTACTCGCATAAATGCAGTAATTCGAACCAATAAACTAGACTTTAGTTATAATGGATTAATACACAATCTGTACAAGGGGCGCTCGCTTCTTAATCGTAAAATACTTGCACAGATTGCTATATTAAATAGGAATTGTCTTTATATGATTTACAACGAGATCTTAAAAGAAGATAAAGATATTGCGAGGAATCCAGTGTAATGTTTCTCCGATAAGTGAATTTGAGAAGGTAGAGTATAAATTAGTATAAAAAATATAGGATATCATATGATTATGATAAAGTCGTCACAATAAATAAACACGTTCAATAAAAAGGGATTAATTTTTAAAATAAAAAAAAGGATCAATGCGCATTTGAAGTCGGATTGCAGTTTTTTTGAATCAATTGAAGAGCAAGATTATTTATTTTGAATTCTAAGGTCTGTAGTTCTAGAAGTTGACTCATTTCTTTCAAACTGTTTCTCATTATTAAGAAAAGGTAACAAAGATAAAATACGAGCTTGTTTTATAGCAATAGTAATTAATCGTTGTTGTTTTAAGGTTAATCTATTCACTCGCCGAGATAATATCTTTCCTTGTTCACTAATAAATCGACTAATTAAACTCATATTTCTATAATCAATTCGATCCCCCGATTGTATCGGGGGCAAACGCCTACGAAAAGATCGCTTAAATTTAAGAAGGAGCCGCTTGGATTTAGCCATTTGGTTTTATTCATTGTCTTGAGAATCCTAATTATATTTTGATTGAATCAGAAATGATTTAAAATTAAAAAAAGGAGGGTTTATTTTATATTTAACGAAATATAGGATCCGTTTTATATTTATTTATATAAATAAAATAATTATAATATATATATTGCTATAAAAAATATGTAGTTCTTCTTCTTTGGAAAGCAAGGCGGACGCGCAAGCGGTCAATTAAATCTATTTCTTTATCTCCCCGTGAATCGTATGTTTGTAACAAGAGGTACAGAATTTTCTTAATTCCAATCGACTAGGCGTATTATGTCGATTTTTTTGAGTAATATATCGGGAAATGCCCAGCGATTCCTTATTAACGCGGCTTCGAACACAAGAGACACATTCCAAAATTATAGTTACTCGAGCATCTTTACCCTTGGCCATGAACCTCCTTTGGATTTTTGATTGACTCAACCGTTCTCTTTTTCCATTTTCACAAGCGAAAAAGAAAGAAAAAATAGACGTTGCTAAAGTAAAATCCAATTATGAAATATTTCTTTGCACTCTATCAATATAGTAATAATAAGTAATATAAAGATTTCTAACTTTATACTTATAATTGATGTACAATATTTTTTTTTTCATTGAATTCTCTTGTATGATATTGTATTGTTATTATAAGTATTGCTTTTTATTTCTCACACTATTATAAAATAATTTATTTTTGGTCTCGAAACCCTGAGTTTGTAGTTTGACTAGGGTGAATCCGCTTTTATTCATTTAAAATGATTATAAAAAAATAAAAAAAAACTATTAGTCAAAGATTTTTTATTATAGCTCTGATTTTATTAACCCCTTTCAGGGCTCACTTACTATAATGAAAAAAAGGGGAATATTAACGCATCCGGAAATAACCGATTGATCTCTATCAATAAACCTGCTAAAGAAACAAACCATAGAGTACTTACTACAGGTGCCACGGAAAGGTATGTTTTTAGATTTCGCATTTTAGGTCCTCCTTCTTTTTTTTGTGATTTTATTCTAATTTGTACTACATAATAGTAATACATATATGACCATATGTGTATATGTAGTTAATGACTGACACTCGTATTTCAACGTAGAATACCTAACGCAGATTGAAATGTACAACAATTTGGTAAAAATTAGCAATTATCTTAAAAAAAGGCATCCTGTTCTAGTTGAGAATTCCCGACAACTACTCGTTTTTTTATGGTTTCATACTTATTCACTACATATCTACATATAAAAGAATAGTCTCTTATTTTTATATGTTATATGAGATTAAAAAAAGAGTAAAAGGCTGGTTTGGTTGGGATATCAATTAAATAAATATGTGGAAAAGAACACAAGGATTCTCTACAATGATAATGACACTGTAGACCAATTGAAAGGGATGTAGCGCAGCTTGGTAGCGCGTTTGTTTTGGGTACAAAATGTCACAGGTTCAAATCCTGTCATCCCTACCTATTACTTACCTTATGAGCAGTAACGAGGATTTCTTTGATATTGATTAAAATAAATAGGATATACAAAAAAAAAATTATTTTTTATGCTTGTATATATATAGCCAAGACAGGTTGGCTGGTTTTTGTGATAATAAAAATAAAGCGCTCTTAGTTCAGTTCGGTAGAACGTGGGTCTCCAAAACCCAATGTCGTAGGTTCAAATCCTACAGAGCGTGATTAGATTCTTATTAAGTTGTGTTATTGGTCCAAAATAAAACGGAAATAATTCAACAGCAAATTTAATTAGACCTCCTGTATATTAAAGCAAATAGGAGGTCAATCAAAAAACATAGATGTTAATTAATCAAAGGTCTAATTGATCACCACGTCTGTATTGTAAATATGCAGTTACGAATAATCCAGCCAAAGTAATAGGAATTAGACCTAAGACGATTCCAAATAGAAAAACTTCAATCATTTAAATTTTGTTGAAAGGTGAAAAAGGGAGGTAATATTTATCATTAAATCTTAATAGGAGTTACCCCATTAATCTCAACTTTAAAATTGACATGATAAGTAAATATCGAATATGTGTACTATGACACAAAGATTTTTTTATAAATTGTTAATTCAATTAATTTCAAATAAGTCCTATCTTGTTCAGACCGATAAAGAAAGCTGAGGTTATAGTCAAAGCTGCTAGTAGAAAACCAAAATAACTAGTTATAGTAAGCATAAAGAGCCTAAATAAAAAATTTATTTTTATACATAAGTTTAGAAAGCACTAATTTAAATTTTTAAAAGAAAGGAGGATAAACAAAAATAAAGTAATATAGTTAAGAAATCCATTCATTATTTGTGACATTTACCCATCTCAAAATTGCGAATCAACAAAGTTTGAGTAAACTAATAACCACTATATATAATATATTATATATTAGTATATATGGAATATATTTTTTTTATATTAAAAATTAAAATAATTTAAAAAAACTAATAATAGGTTTTTTATAACTTGATTAAAAAAAGAAACTTTATTTTTAGAAATATGGGAAAAAATTGCTAAAACTTTTATTTATATTTGAATCCTTTTTTTTACAACGACGAGTGATCTTAGCTTATAAGGAAAACGCATATTTTGATTTTAAATTAAACTTATTAAATTGATTAGTCGGTTCATTCAAAGAATCTCTCGAATGAAAAGAAAAAAAGACTTATATGATTGATCACTCAAACCCGCTTTTTACATTTTGTCTTTCAGGGCAGCCTTGGACTTAGCTTAGGTCCCCAAAGAAGCTTTCCTTTGGATATAAATGTGTAGGTTGCTGATTTTCATTGCTTCTTTGTTCTCTTTCTTTAGATTTATAATACTGGCTGTCGTATTTTTACCTTATCCTCAGTTTATAGTCAGATAATAGAGGCTAGTGAAATCTTTTAGATTTTTTCGATTATTATATTTCAAGTACGATATAGAAGTAGAATATATAGTACTGCAGGAATTTTATTTTGATAAATTCTTTATTGACCGGCACTAATTCTACAACTACAAGCAAGAAGAAAAAATATATTTTATAACCTTATATTTCAATACTGATTGTGAAATTTCGTTGCTGTGTCAGAAGAAGAATAGCTATACTGATTCGGTATACTCTAAAGAAACCCTTGGTACATTATTGATGATCTAACAAGGATTAAATAAAAATTTTTTAATCTTTTACAGAGTCGATCCCCTTTTGACTGTACAAGAATAAGTGGAGCTTAACATGTCTGGAAGCACAGGAGAACGTTCTTTTGCCGATATTATTACTAGTATTCGATACTGGGTCATTCATAGCATTACTATACCTTCCCTATTTATTGCTGGTTGGTTATTCGTCAGTACGGGTTTAGCTTACGATGTTTTTGGAAGTCCCCGCCCAAACGAGTATTTTACAGAGAGCCGACAAGGAATTCCATTAATAACAGGCCGTTTTGATCCTTTGGAACAACTCGATGAATTTATTAGATCTTTTTAGGAGGCCCCAATGACTATAGATAGAACCTATCCAATTTTTACAGTGCGATGGTTAGCTGTTCACGGACTAGCTGTACCTACCGTTTCTTTTTTGGGGTCAATATCAGCAATGCAGTTCATCCAACGATAAACTTAATTCGAATCATAGAGCTACGACACAATCAAACCCGAACGAACAAAATGTTGAATTGAATCGTACCAGTCTATACTGGGGATTATTACTTATTTTTGTACTTGCTGTTTTATTTTCCAATTATTTCTTCAATTAAAAAATAGCAGGAATGCTCTTATCCCATTCGGACGGATATTAATCTCATAATTATCGATGGCTGTCTATGTCTCTAGCACGACTACCTGATGAAATGTGGAGGAAAGTAGGGCAAATGGCCGATACTACTGGAAGGATTCCTCTTTGGATAATAGGTACTGTAACTGGTATTGTTGTGATCGGTTTAATCGGTATTTTCTTTTATGGTTCATATTCTGGATTAGGCTCATCCCTTTAGTATAAGTCTAAAAATCATATGAACTGAATTTTAGACATGAAATGAAAGCATAAGAACTCAACGGAACCTACCCCCTCTTTCTTTGGGGGGTTCCGTTGAGCTCGTAAAAATAAGGCTTTTCTTCGTATAGCGGACGAATTGTTATTTTGACACAATAAAAGGTTGTGTAGAATTCCTAATCTTGTGTCAACTACTCTGAAGACAAAGAACCCCCTTTATAATGTCTTGTTTTTCTCCTTAATTTTATACTTGAGTTTTTATTTGCCGCTTATTTATAATATGTTTAATCTAATTTGATTAAGTCTATGACTAAAAATAGGGTCATACCCCTTCTAGTTTGATTGAAAAAAGAATACTAGTACAAGTAATTTACAAAATAAAAATAATATAAACAAGCAAAAGGCTTTTCATAAGTTTTTGGTAATACAGAATTACATAACCCAATTTACAAAAATAATTGGGTTCTTTTTATAAATTCGTATTTATAAATCCGCAATCCGCGTATCTAGAAATTCATTTCGGATAATTGAACCTTTTCAAACTGTTTCTTTTTAAGAACCAAAAATATTTGTGCTAAAATAATAGATGCCAAGAATAGCAAAAGACCTTGTACGCGTAATGTATCTTGAAGGACTATTTCCGCATCCCCTTGACCAAATCCACCCACATTAGGATTACTTGTTAAGGGTTGATCCAGTTTGATAGATTCACCCTCGGAAATAAGAAGTTCTGGTCCTGGAGGGATAATATCAACCACTTGACGTCCATCCAATGCATCTACTATGGTTATTTCGTATCCCCCTTTTTCTTTTCGTATGATTTTGCTTACTATACCCGCGGCTGTAGCGTTATAAATATTATTGTTACTCTTGCTTCCATCAGGATAAATCTGACCCCTTCCTCTGTTTCCGCCTATGTATATGGGATATTTTAAGAAGTGAACATCTTTCTTAGTGGCGGGGTCTGGTGAAAGAATAGGAAAGGTTATTTCACTATATTTTTGACCAGGAACAGGACCTATTACAAGAATATTTTTTTTATTGGGTCGATAGCTCTGAAACGACAGATTTCCCATCTTTTCTTTAAGCTCGGGGGAAATACGATCGGGAGGAGCTAATTCAAAACCCTCAGGTAAAATAAGAACAGCCCCCACATTCAAAGCCCCTTTTTTACCATTAGCAAGAACTTGTTTCAATTGCAGATCATAAGGAATCCGAACAACTGCTTCAAATACAGTATCGGGCAGGACCGATTGTGGAACCTCGATATCCACAGGTTTATTCGCCAAATGGCAATTAGCACATACAATACGACCAGTCGCTTCTCGTGGATTTTCATAACTTTGCTGTGCAAAAATGGGATACGCATTTGAAATGGGTGCCCGAGTTATTATATATATGATTAGCGATACGGAAATAAATCGAATAATATCTTCCTTTATCCAAAAAAAAGTATTTCTAGTTTGCATGGTCCAATCGTTGATCCCCAAAATTTATACAATAAAATTGGATAAAAAACTATACTAGTGACTTATCCACGATTCTGCTATTTAGTGAAATTTTTTAATTTGGGTGGAATATTGAAGGACCCACCCGGGGTGGCTAGAAAGAATAAGTCTATTTTTTACTCTTTTACTTATGTACAACGTAATAAACCTTATAATTAAACCATTCGATCTTTTTTCAATCATTCATTGAATGATAAATCACTACAAGTGACGGAGATACGCGATTTAAATAATGAAAAATTAAATATTTAAAAATTGTATCTAAAATAACTGGAAAAGTAGAAACAACACCAGATATAATTTGATTATAATGATCAAATCCAAAATCTCTGTAGATAGAGCCAATTATTAGTTCCCAACCATGGGGCGAATGGAATCCTATGCATAAATCGGTTAATAACAGAATAAAAAAAGCTTTTATTGTGTCGCTTAAATTATATAAAAATTCTTGAAGACAAGAGTTAATAAAAATAAGGTATTCATTACCTATAATAGAAGAAGCACTTAGAATAATAAAATATATTATATTTGTTGAGAAATGTAAAATCATATGTATACGACTCTCATTGTGCCCCTTGATCAATTGGATCGTTTCTTTGTAGACTCCAGCATGAAGTTTTTCTAAACGCCCTTGCGGGCAGTCCTTTAGCATTTCGTCGAAGAGGGATAGTTCCTCTAATTCTATGAATTTTTTTATAATATCCTTTTCTTCAATATCATTCAAAAAATTTTCGGAGCCCCCAGTATTCCATAAATTATTAACCCAAGATTCCATACTTTTGTTAAATGTAAATGAGAGCCACCAAGGCAAAAATACTATAGATGCAAGATATAGAAGATAAATAAAAGCTTTCTTTTTTGCCATTTTCCCTTTTGTAAATTTTGAAATGAATTCGGCGCATTCGTGTACTCTATTAGTTTTTTTAGTTCTATTACATTACAAGTCTCAAGTTTATATCCCTAGTTTTTTTAGTTGTGATTAGGTACAGTGTTCGGTCCTTGAATTTAGAAAGAATTTATGTACAAAAATAATTTCGTAGTGTCGTGGCCATTTATTATTTTTTTTTAAGAGTTTAGTTTGGCATAAACTTAGATTAAGTGTTGTTTAAGTTTTGTTATAGAAAAAAGAGAATTCTTGAGTTATCCTTTTTTCTTTACCTTTTGCTAAAAATAATAAAGTTTTTACTTTTTTCAAAAAACTTCAATTGGTACACGCAAGAAATAGGCCAATTCCGCGGCTTTCTGTTCAATTTCTCGTAGAGAAAAATTCTCATCGATCCGAGTCAAGGGAATGCGCCCTTGGCCTCTGATTTCGATATAAAGTATAGGACGAGAAAAAAAAACCTCTTTAACTTCCATTCTGATGGATTGAATGTCTTTCATAGGGAATTCCAGGAGGATCCGTCGATTTTTTCCAGGGAATCCCCAACGAAAAATACACACAAGTCCTTCTTTTATATCGAATCGATCATAACCGCTACCCACATTCCACGCAATTGTGCACCACAAATATGAACTAATAAAAAGACCAGCAATGCCATAGAAAGACATCACGATTCCTTGTGGAAAAAAAAGGATTTGATGAGAGGAAAATAGCGGTATAAAAGACCTATCAAAATAACTAGAAATTCCAACCAATAAAAACCCTAATGAACCTAAAAAAAGGATAAAAGCCCAACAGAAATTACTTGGTTTTCGAGACCCCGCTATAAGTTCTATCCATATCCAGTCTGATCGCCAACTCATACTATAACTAGACCTACTTGCATTGTATTGGAATTGGGAGGTAACATAACCCCAATAAATTTGACTTTAATTTTTTTGTTGCCGAAGTAATCCTGATTAACTAACACTATTATGATGATCATGTGAAGTTTTAGGAGTAATTCCTCACTTGCTTAGAGTTAAACTCAAAAATAACATCCCATATGCACGTATATGATTATATATATCCTATCCCCAGACATGCGGATATATTTACTTTATGTTTCATAAATCTTTCCAATACCAATTTATTTTAAAAAAGCTATAAGGCATTTACTCATATATGATGTTTATGCATATGAGCTTCTACTCGTAGGAACCTAGGCATTCTACTAAATAGCCTTTTGTGTTATGCTCTAAGTAAGCCTAATTAAAAAATATATATATAAAATAAGATTGAACCCCCATAATATTTAAAAAATCTTGTTTTTTTGAACATGAAGAGATAAAGAAACCATAGCAATTGCCGGAAATACTAAGCCCACTAAAGGAACAAAAAAAGCGGGTAAGTTGCTGATAGTTGTCATAGAATGGTTACCTCGATTTAATATTTATACCCGTTATAAAAATATTTTATACTTAATATATCATTATACTAGTATAATTATACTTAAGTAAGTATTGAATATACACGGACATATAAAATAGAAGAGTATATGATATAGACTTATTTTATAATATATATACTCAGGACTAAATAAAATATAATATGGAGTAAAAATACTAATATATAGTCTATTATAGTAAGCATATAATAAATCGAATGAAAATAAAAAAAGGGCTTATTCATCTTCATCTTTCTATATAAAAGATGATATATGATAATACACTTCATTTATTATTTTAGTTATTTTTCTTATGGGTCTCTTTTATTTATTCTAATTTTTTTTATAAAAATTAGATTTAATTTCATAATAAATGAGGACTCATACGTTTCTACTTGAATTTTCATTCAAACAAAATAAATATAAAGCCTGGATATGAAATAATTCACTCAGAACTACCTTTAAAAGATTACGTGGTACGATAGGATCCAATAATCCCTTTTGGAATAAAATTTCAGCTAATTGTGAACCCTCAGACACTGACTTATTCAATGTTTCTTCAATTACTCTTTTACCAGCAAATGCAATGTAGGAGGCGGGTTCGGCAATAAGGATATCCCCCAACATACCAAAACTAGCTGTCACCCCGCCCGTAGTAGGAGATGTAAGGATTGCTACATATAATACCTTTTTATTTGATTGATAATCATATAAAGCAGAGGCTATTTTAGCCATTTGAATCAAGCTAAAACTTCCCTCTTGTATACGTGCTCCTCCGGAAGAACACACCAGAATAAGAGGTACAAATTGATGGGTAGCGGACTCTATCAAACATCTTATTTTTTCACCCACTGTAGAGCCCAAACTACCCCCCATAAAGTTAAAATCCATAACCCCTAGGGCTACAGCAGAAACCCCATTTAGTTTACCTATACCTGTTTGAACCACTTCCGTTAATCCTGTCTTTCTTTGAAAATAATAAATATGATCCTTATAATTATAAGGTACTTCCTCTGAATTAAATTCACTAGGATCCAGAGATACTATGTTTTCAGCCACAGGTTCCCAAGTATTAGGATCAATCAAAAGTTCGATTCTATTCGAACTACTCATGTTAAAATGACGTCCACAATGTTCACAAATATTTATTTTTGATTTTGATTTCGAAAATTTATTAAAATTTAAGCCATTACAATTTTCACATTGAATCCACAAATGCCTGTATTTTTGAGTTACATCTAAATCATTATAACTTTCTCTTATAGTTAAATCACTACCATCCGTATTAGTTTTTGTACTGAAACTCTGTCTTTCATTACTATTTTTACCACAAATATCACTAAATTTCTCAATGTAAGTAGCATGGTTATTTTCACTACCAGTAAAAAAGGGGGTTTCAATACGGATTTTATAATGAAGATAAGTGGAAAGTCTTTTATTACCATGATTTTTACTACTATTCCTACTATATTTAGTATTATACATGTAATGGTCATGGCGAGGATCATTATTCTGATAACTATCACTCCCATTGAGTGTGTTTTTATTGAGCTCTTGATTTATGCAGGTATTTTCTATAGGATCGCCAAGACTCTTTATTGATTTACTTAGCCCACACCTGTATTCTAATACCCCGAAAAAGAAGAGTGACTTGAACCTCCTTTTTTTCATAGCAGTTGAGTGCCCTTAATTTACATTAAGTTACAATAGACGAATAGTCATTTGAGGAAAATCTTTTGAATCTGTCCAGAAGAATAAACATAGAAATCCAATCGCGAGGATTATTAACTACTAAAATATAAAATAACAATGAAAAACAATTCATTACGAGAACTCAAAGTATCGCTTCGATATATAGGTTAAAATATGGTGAGAGCTCTTTTTCAATTATAAAAAAAATTATAAATAGTGTACTCCCCCAGTTTGTGTGAAATTTGTATGGAAAAACAAAATAAGATACTCTTTTTTATTAAATTTTTTTTTTGTAAAATCTCAACTAAACTACTAAACAGTTTCTGTTTCAACACAGAATGAAAAGGACAATATACAGGATGGGTAGAAGAAGGTGTGTGTGCTATTCGACTCAATCCATAATCCGAAACTGCCGGATATACCATAAAAATAATAAATATAGAGAAAGAATACACGAATCCTAAGAAGCCATAGTAATTATTGCGAACCCAAGAATATAAAGTTTTTTTGTCTTATACTTTGTATATAAAAGTATACAAAATCTTGTATATTATGTATACATCAAAAATATGTAGTATCCTTGTATTCGGCTCAATCCTTTTAGTAAAAGATTGGGCCGAGTTTAATTTCAATTCAAAATTCAATTAAGAAAGTAAAGGGAAGAGAAAGTAATTGTTGGATTACAAAGTATCCATTGCTTCAAATTCAAATTTGATCTCCTTCCAAACTTCACAAGCGGCAGCTAGTTCGGGACTCCATTTAGCAGCTTCACGAATAATATCATTCCCCTCACGAGCAAGATCACGTCCCTCATTACGAGCTTGTACACATGCTTCTAGAGCTACTCGATTAGCTACGGCACCGGGTGCATTTCCCCAAGGATGCCCTAAAGTTCCTCCACCGAATTGTAGTACAGAATCATCTCCAAAGATCTCGGTCAAAGCAGGCATATGCCAAACATGAATACCCCCTGAAGCAACGGGCAGAACACCCGGTAGAGAGACCCAATCTTGAGTGAAATAAATACCACGGCTTCTATCTTTTTCAATAAAATCATCACGTAGTAAATCAACAAATCCTAAAGTGATTTCTCTTTCCCCTTCAAGTTTACCTACTACAGTACCAGAGTGAATATGATCTCCACCAGACATCCGTAAGGCTTTAGCTAGAACGCGAAAGTGTATACCATGATTCTTCTGTCTATCAATAACTGCATGCATTGCACGATGAATGTGAAGAAGTAGACCATTGTCTCGGCAATAATGAGCCAGGGTCGTATTTGCAGTGAACCCTCCAGTTAAGTAATCATGCATTACGATCGGAACGCCCAATTCTCTAGCAAAGACTGCTCTTTTCATCATGTCTTCACATGTACCCGCAGTAGCATTCAAATAATGCCCTTTGATTTCACCTGTTTCAGCCTGTGATTTATAAATAGCTTCGGCACAAAATAAGAAACGGTCTCTCCAACGCATAAAGGGTTGGGAATTTACATTCTCATCGTCTTTGGTAAAATCAAGTCCACCGCGAAGACATTCATAAACAGCTCTACCATAATTCTTAGCGGATAACCCCAATTTTGGTTTAATAGTACATCCCAATAGAGGGCGTCCGTACTTGTTCAATTTATCTCTTTCAACTTGGATACCGTGAGGCGGGCCTTGGAAAGTTTTAGTGTAAGCAGGAGGGATTCGCAAATCTTCCAAACGTAGAGCGCGCAAGGCCTTGAACCCAAATACATTACCTACAATGGAAGTAAACATGTTAGTGACAGAACCTTCTTCAAAAAGGTCTAAGGGGTACGCTACATAAGCAATAAATTGACTTTCTTCGCCAGCAACAGGCTCAATGTGGTAGCATCGACCTTTGTATCGATCAAGACTTGTCAGCCCGTCAGTCCATACAGTTGTCCAGGTACCAGTAGAAGATTCAGCAGCTACCGCAGCCCCTGCTTCTTCAGGGGGAACTCCAGGTTGAGGAGTTACTCGAAATGCTGCTAAGATATCAGTATCTTTGGTTTCATATTCAGGAGTGTAATAAGTCAATTTATAATCTTTAACACCAGCTTTGAATCCAACACTTGCTTTAGTCTCTGTTTGTGGTGACATAAGTCCCTCCCTACAACTCATGAATTAAAAATTCGCGCAATAACAAAGTCTACTCGACAGGAATTAGGACTTAATAAAACCTTTAATAGGAATTTGTGAACAAATTATCAAATAATATTATCAACTGATCAGAACGGTTCCTTATTAGACCGTGGTATTTGATTCGCCAAATACATCATTATTGTATACTCTTTCATATGTATAACGCAACCCAATCTTTGTTTTTGAAGTTTATATAATATCTTATCCCCTTTTTTTTATCGAAAGATCTAATAAATTTGCCCTTGACAGTAATATATGTTGTATAAGTAAATCCTAGATATAAAAATATGCGTTATTCATCCATAAAAAGTAAAGAAGGGGCAGAGATACAAAAAATAAAAATAAAAAATAGCCCAATATCCATATATTGAAATAGGAAATAAGATAGAAAAAGGAAGCGAAAATTTAGTACGAATTCAATCGATAATATGCGTGGTATTGTCTATAATTATAAGCAAATGAGAGTCTTTTTCAATCTTTTTTTTATTCATGAACTTCTTGAAAATGGGGTTTAATGGGACTTAAACTTGAGAATTAACTTACTAAAATTTACATTGAAGAAGTAAACAATTCAATTGGATTCACTTATATTTTTGGTACCAATAAAATAGAGTGCTAACGCACATTTCGTACTTGGATTAACCTATCAACTTAATTTGCTTTGCTATCGAACATTTATTATGGATTTCTTTTTTTTTCAAAAATTTAGACATATTTTTATGACAATAAATCCTACTAGTTCTGAGGCTTCCGCGCTTGAAAAAAAAGTTTTGGGTCGTATTTCTCAAATAATTGGTCCAGTACTAGATGTAGCTTTTTCACCGGGCAAGATGCCTAATATTTACAATGCTCTAGTAGTTAAGGGTCGAGATAACGTTGGTAACCAAATTAATGTAACTTGTGAAGTACAGCAATTATTAGGAAATAATCGAGTTAGAGCTGTAGCTATGAGTGCTACAGATGGTCTAATGAGGGGAATGGAAGTGATTGACACAGGAGCTCCTTTAAGTGTTCCAGTTGGCGGAGCGACACTTGGAAGAATTTTCAATGTGCTTGGAGAACCCGTTGATAATTTAGGTCCCGTAGATACTCGCACAACATCTCCTATTCATAGATCTGCTCCTGCTTTTATACAATTAGATACAAAATTATCCATTTTTGAAACAGGAATTAAAGTTGTAGATCTTTTAGCCCCTTACCGACGTGGAGGCAAAATAGGGCTATTCGGGGGTGCTGGAGTAGGTAAAACAGTACTCATTATGGAATTGATAAACAACATTGCCAAAGCTCATGGAGGCGTATCCGTATTTGGCGGAGTAGGTGAACGTACCCGTGAAGGAAATGATCTTTACATGGAAATGAAAGAATCTGGCGTAATTAATGAACAAAATATTGCAGAATCTAAAGTAGCTTTAGTCTACGGTCAGATGAATGAACCACCGGGGGCTCGTATGAGAGTTGGTTTAACTGCCCTAACTATGGCGGAGTATTTCCGCGATGTTAATGAACAAGACGTACTTCTATTTATTGATAATATCTTTCGTTTTGTCCAAGCGGGATCCGAAGTATCTGCTTTGTTGGGTAGAATGCCTTCGGCTGTGGGTTATCAACCTACTCTTAGTACCGAAATGGGTTCTTTACAAGAAAGAATTACTTCTACCAAAGAGGGTTCCATAACTTCTATTCAAGCAGTTTATGTACCTGCGGACGATTTGACCGATCCAGCTCCGGCCACGACATTTGCACATTTAGATGCTACTACCGTACTATCAAGAGGATTGGCCGCCAAAGGCATCTATCCAGCAGTAGATCCATTAGATTCAACGTCAACTATGCTCCAACCTCGGATTGTTGGTGAGGAGCATTATGAAACTGCGCAAAGAGTTAAAGAAACTTTACAACGTTACAAAGAACTTCAGGACATTATAGCTATCCTTGGGTTGGACGAATTATCTGAAGAAGATCGCTTAACCGTAGCAAGAGCACGAAAAATTGAGCGTTTCCTGTCACAACCTTTTTTCGTAGCAGAAGTATTTACGGGTTCCCCAGGGAAATATGTTGGTCTAGCTGAAACAATTAGAGGGTTTAAATTGATTCTTTCTGGAGAATTGGATGGTCTTCCTGAACAGGCTTTTTATTTGGTAGGTAACATCGATGAAGCTACTGCGAAAGCTATGAACTTATAAATGGAGAGCAAATTCAAGAAATGACCTTAAATCTTTGTGTATTGACTCCGAATCGAATTGTTTGGGATTCAGAAGTCAAAGAAATAATTTTATCTACTAATAGCGGACAAATTGGCATATTACCCAATCATGCACCTATTGCCACATCTGTAGATATAGGTATTTTGAGAATACGACTTAACGACCAATGGTTGACGATGGCTCTTATGGGGGGTTTTGCAAGAATAGGGAATAATGAGATTACTATTTTAGTAAATGATGCGGAGAAGGGTAGTGACATTGATCCACAAGAAGCTCAACAAACTCTTGAAATGGCGGAAGCTAACTTGAGTAAAGCTGAAGGCAAGAGACAAACAATTGAGGGAAATCTAGCTCTCAGACGCGCTAGGACGCGAGTAGAGGCTATCAATATTATGTCCTAACTATAACTAATAGGTGTGTCCGAATAAGCAAAATAAGTGTATAAACGGAAGTTCTGTTTATATACCTATTTTGCTTCTGTTAATTAAAATGAAAATTAAGAATCCACTCAAGTAGAATCGACTTTTCATGCAACTAAAGAATTTTAAATTGAAAAATTCAATAGAGCAATAGAATAGGATCAAAAATAAATAAAAGAGAATGGGTAAAAAAAAAACTCATTATATTATTATAATATAAGCTGATATCTTATCTAATAAGATCTACCTACTATTGGATTTGAACCAATGACTCCTGCCGTATGAAAGCAATACTCTAACCACTGAGTTAAGTAGGTCATTTATCATCACAAATAAAAAAAGGGGGGGTCCATCACATTGATAGATTATAAATTGCTTATTACTTATACGCAATACCAATCAAAGAGGTATGATCTTATACCATGTGATATTCATCTTGACAAGAAATTATCTATATGATAAAATGTGTATCACAAACATAAGGGCTATAGCTCAGTTAGGTAGAGCACCTCGTTTACACGCGCGCCAATGTTTTTCAGAGGAGTCTATATAGGAATTGATGTCTTACTCTATGCTTTTTGAGAATAAAAGAAGAGAACAACAGCCTGACAAAAGGTTTGGTCCTATTCAGGACCCTATCTAATATAGAAATAGAACCAATCATTGATTTGAGATATTGATAAGGTGAATACTTATTCAATGCTAAGCCTAATGAGTATAAGGACCTCAAAAAGTCTCTTTTCGTTCTATCTTATGAACTTTAAGGTGTATAAAGTTTCATATTTGGTTCAAGCATAATGATAGAGACTCTATTTAACTTAAGTTTATATAGGCAAAAAGCACACCTACGTCAGGATAACCCTTCTTTGAAACACTTTGGAAGTGCCCCTGTATTGGAACATAATGAATCAGAGCACGTGGAGCCATCTTTATTTTTTCTATTAAGAAAAAATATAAAATATGGTAGACTAATGATATTTATGTCGGTTAATGAAGGAGCCCAATGCAAAAAAATGCATGTTGGGTCTTTGAAAGAGTTCAAATCATATTGATAATAATAAGTTTGGGCTCTTTTACCGAGAAGGTCTACGGTTCGAGTCCGTATAGCCCTAATATAAAGAGGAATCTTATAAAAATAAAAAAATCGAAGTAAAAAGAATTTTCTTCAAACAAGACATATACCACAAGAACCAAACTAAATGATAAATGATTCGATGAAAATAAAAGGGTTTTTTCTAAATAGTTATGGCTAACTTGACAATTAATTCCAATTCGGATTGACTAATTCGATATATTTTCGACATTAATGGGAGTACATTTATGTTTTTGCTTTACGAATATGATATTTTCTGGGCGTTTCTGATAATATCAAGTTGTATACCTATTTTTGCATTTTTAATTTCCGGAGTTTTAGCCCCGATTAGCAAAGGACCAGAAAAACTTTCTAGTTATGAATCGGGAATAGAACCAATGGGGGATGCTTGGTTACAATTTAGAATCTGTTATTATATGTTTGGTTTAGTTTTTGTTGTTTTTGATGTTGAAACGGTTTTTCTTTATCCATGGGCAATGAGTTTCGATGTATTGGGGGTATCCATTTTTATAGAAGCTTTAATTTTCGTACTGATACTAATTGTTGGTTCAATTTATGCATGGCGAAAAGGAGCTTTGGAATGGTCTTAGCTGATGAATATTCATCCAACAATAAAAAAATGGAGATAATTATGAATCCCATTATAGAGTTTCCTTTATTTGATCGAACAAACCAAAATTCAGTCATTTTAACTACATCAAGTGATCTTTCAAATTGGTCAAGACTCTCCAGTTTATGGCCGCTTCTTTATGGTACCAGTTGTTGTTTTATTGAATTTGCTTCATTAATAGGATCGCGATTTGACTTTGATCGGTATGGACTCGTCCCAAGATCTAGTCCTAGACAGGCGGACCTAATTCTAACTGCAGGTACAGTAACAATGAAAATGGCTCCTTCTTTAGTGAGATTATATGAACAAATGCCGGAACCAAAATATGTTATTGCTATGGGAGCATGTACAATAACAGGGGGGATGTTCAGTACCGATTCTTATAGTACTGTTCGGGGGGTCGATAAGCTAATTCCAGTGGATGTGTATTTGCCGGGATGTCCGCCTAAACCGGAAGCTGTTATAGATGCTATAACAAAACTGCGTAAGAAAATATCTAGAGAAATCTATGGAGATCGATTTCTATCGCAACAGGAAAATCGGTGTTTTACGACCAGCCACAAGTTTTGTGTTGGACGGCCTACCCATACTCGAAATTATAATCAAGGATTACTGTATCAACCACCATATACTTCGGAGATCCCGACTAAAACCTTTTTCAAATACAAAAGTTCAGTATCTTCGCCCGAATTTATGAATTAGACACTTTGTACAGAAAAACAAAGGATGAGTAAATTTTTTTAAATTTTCTCGTAAATGTATAAATATACAATACTATTCTTCGAATACTTATACAAAAAAATGTGGGAGAGAGAACAAAGGATGCATAGCCATTTATCTTTTTGGTTAATTAAACATGGGGTACTTCATAGATCTTTGGGTTTTGATTACCAAGGAGTCGAAACTTTACAAATAAAGCCGGAGGATTGGCATTCCATTGCTGTCATTTTATATGTATATGGATACAATTATCTACGTTCTCAATGTGCTTATGATGTAGCACCGGGCGGCCTATTAGCCAGTGTATATCATCTTACGAGAATAGAATATGGCATAGATCAACCGGAAGAAGTATGTATAAAAGTATTTGCTCTAAGGGGGAATCCTAAAATTCCGTCCGTTTTCTGGGTTTGGAAAAGTGCGGATTTTCAAGAAAGAGAATCTTATGATATGTTGGGAATCTCTTTTGATAATCATCCACGTCTGAAACGTATCTTAATGCCCGAAAGTTGGATAGGATGGCCTTTACGTAAGGATTATATTGCTCCTAATTTTTATGAAATACAAGATGCTTATTGAATAAGCAGAAACAAATCTTCACTTCTTCAACAACTCGAGATATTCAAAGAAATATAGATGAAGTATATTTCATATATTATGGATAAGATAAATAAAAAAGAAATACAATTTTATAGATTCATTAAGATATTCCGACTTCAAGATACTTTAGGGGGATGAGCCCGGTCAATAGGATAAAATTCAAAGAGTTCATGATGCCGAACTCTATATTGCGCGTGTCATTTAGATGACGCTCCTTAAAATTATATTATATAGTATAATATGAAAAAAAGAGAGGAAAAAGGATTAAAAACCCAACAAATTTAGTTAGATATTTCGTTATCTTTTGTAATATGTATGTTGACCCTATCAATTAATTTTTAGATACTCATATAAATTGCTCGTGTGCCAGGAACCAGATTTGAACTGGTGACACGAGGATTTTCAGTCCTCTGCTCTACCAGCTGAGCTATCCCGACCATAGATGGCGCAACATTTTCATTTTAAATGAGGATTCGGGTCTATGTCAATTAAAAATAAAGATCAAAGGGTTCTTACAAAGTAAGACTTATACTCTAGTGGAATTCTTTAGATCTAAAAAAAAAAAAAATACTACGTAAGTTTACGTATAGTAATTTTAAAATTTTAATTTTTAATAATTTTAAATTAAGGACGTTTTCTCAAAGATGCTCATTTGTAGGTTTTTAATATATGAATATTAAAAAGGAGTTGGATAATAAAAAACTTTTCACTTATATCTAATTAAGTGAACGAGAAACATAACGAATTTTGAACCACTAATGAACTGAGAGGATAGTCTCAATAATTAGGGGATCCAATGGGACTATTTGGGGATAGAGGGACTTGAACCCTCACGATTTTTAAAGTCGACGGATTTTCCTCTTACTATAAATTTCATTGTTGTCGATATTGACATGTAGAATGGGACTCTATCTTTATTCTTATCCAATGAATATATTTTTTCGGATTTTGACGGAAATCAATAGTATCCATGAATATTTGATCTCTTTTTTAAACTTAGAATTAATTTGATTCATTAGAGAGAGTATTTCAGTACGGATACGCTTATATGGAGCTTTGATATAAGGATTCCTTTACTAACGCAACGCATACAACTCTGTTTGTTAGAACAGCTTCCGTTGAGTCTCTGCACCTATCTTTTTTTTTATCGCTTGTTTTTATAAAAACAGATTTGGTTCAGGATTGCCCATTTTTAATTCCAGGGTTTCTCTGAATTTGAAAGTTATCACTTGGTAGGTTTCCATACCAAGGCTCAATCCAATTAAGTCCGTAGCGTCTACCGATTTCGCCATATCCCCCTACTTATTTTGTAAGTAGGATATCATTATCCTAACATTTTTATTTCAGTTATATTATGATTCAATATACACTTAATATATAATATTAATTCATACATAACATATATGTAGTATATTATACTACATATATAGTAGATATAGGCTTAATAGTATTATTCTAGGTATATATATTTAAATTTTACCTAATTTTTATTATTTTTAGCGTTCAATTTTGAATACTTGAACGATCGATTCTTTTGTTTTTGTGTTAGTCCTTATCGAACGAAAAATAACTAAAAGGAATTTTAATTTATATATATATATATATTAAATAATATAATATCTCTAACAAATCGAATGGCTATAACTAATTTAAATAAATTAGTTTAATTTTTATATTTTATTTTTCTAGATATTTAAAAATTTGAAATCAACTCTGCTAATTTTTTTAAATAAAATTAGATTAGTAAATCTAAATATAGTATAGGAAACCATTAAAAAAAAAATCTTACTATTATTATATTGATAATCATATATTTGATAAAATAAATGGATTAAAGTATATATTAATTGTTATGTCACGAGTTAATAGCGAAAATTCCTATAGTTTACTAAATTCCTATGTGTATACAATTTATATTATGTGAGCCCACTTAGCTCAGAGGTTAGAGCATCGCATTTGTAATGCGATGGTCATCGGTTCGACTCCGATAGCGGGCTTTTCCCCATCTGTTTTATTTTATTTTTTTTTTCATAGTTGAAAATGTTAAATAAAAGAAATTGAAAAGGCTTCTTATACTTTTACCAAATGGCACCCTTGTAGTATCTACTAAGAAATTAGAATAAAAAAAATTTGAGGGAGTTTTATCTATGTCCAATAAATCAATCAAGAAAATAGCCCTTATTTCTTATGATAAAAAATAATATGTTTTAAGAGTTTTTAGTATTTACTAGTTTTATCTTATTTAATATAAATACGATAAATTAGATATATAATCTATTAAGGCCCAGATATTAAAAGAATTCATCTAATTATTCTTTCTAGTATAATATTTCAATAAATTTTTATTAATTTTTTATTGACTTTACATTTTATGTTGTATTTTTATTTTTTTATATTTATCCTTTAGTTTAATTTCATATTTCATTTCGGTTTATGCAACTTCATAAGGAGTCTTTATGTCGCGTTACAGAGGACCACGTTTCAAAAAAATACGTCGTCTGGGTGCTTTACCGGGACTAACAACTAAAAAGCCTAGAACAGGAAACGATTTTAGAAACCAATTACGCCCCGGTAAAAAATCTCAATATCGTATTCGTTTAGAAGAAAAACAAAAATTACGCTTTCATTATGGTCTTACAGAACAACAATTACTTAAATATGTTCATATCGCCGGAAAAGTAAAAGGGTCAACAGGTCAAGTTTTACTACAATTGCTTGAAATGCGGTTGGATAACATTCTTTTTAGATTAGGTCTAACTTCGACTATTCCTCAAGCCCGCCAATTGGTTAACCATAGACATATTTTAGTTAATGGTGGTATAGTAGATATACCAAGTTATCGCTGCAAACCCCGCGATATTATTATCGTGAGAGATAAACAAAAATCTAAGTCTATGGTTCAAAAGTATATTGATTCATCCTCCCGTGAGGAATTGCCAAAACATTTGACCCTTCATCCATTACAATATAAAGGATCGGTCAATGAAATACTAGATAGTAAATGGGTCGGTTTGAAAATAAAAGAATTGCTAGTTGTAGAATATTATTCTCGTCAGACTTAAATCGAACTAAAATAAGAAGGATTTGGACAATTTTACCCTTCTTTTACACCATATAAAGAAAGGAGTAAGGGGTTTTTCCGAGGATTTCTTCCTGTTCATGTCTCGTATCATAGATTGATAGGGAGGTTTTAATTCCTTGTCCATTCTTTCTAGTATTTTAAACTTTTTATTATAAATAATAAAATATTGCAGCAATTGGGATTAGGAATAGCTGAAATATATCCAAGAAATCTATAACTGTTTCAATAATTAATCGTGTATTTTATTTGAGATATTGCGTTTAATAACATTAACGTTATTGAATTAGGTAACGAGTACGGAAAGAGAGGGATTCGAACCCTCGGTAAACAAAAGCCTACATAGCAGTTCCAATGCTACGCCTTCAACCACTCGGCCATCTCTCCTAGATAATGATAAAGTTGCTAATAAATCGAAAAAATAGTTTTGGTTTTTGAATAAAAGCATACACTCCATTTTAACTAAAAAACCTTTAAAAATCTTAGTCGAAGCGAGGTAAATTATAGAATTTTGTGGGACATATTGTAAAAAAAAACATTTATTAATGGCATATTTATGAAGATGAGACTCCTTATTTTATTTTATAATTTTTCTACCGGATTAAAAAAATTAGTTGGACCAACTTCAGCCATTGCTCATTTTTTTATACTATTTTTAATAGCGCCTTTTAGATCATCGTTTTTTTTAGTTTAGACCTTTATTCTATTTTTATTCATGATAGAGTAATCATTCAAATCTTTTTCCTCTTTGGATCATAATTTCCTCAAAACTTCTTGAATTTTCCTACAGCTTCAAATAAATCAGGAAACTCTTCTTTTATGCAATCTAAAAATTTTCCAATATTTTTAATACAACTATATTTTCATTTCGATGAAATTTAACAGTCCTCCATATTTATTAGTTTTTATGGATTCCTGCAAAAAATAATTTGAGTATGAGTAGAAGTTTAATTTTAATGAGTCTGGTTTTATGTTATTTTGTATTGTTAAATTCCTTTAATAGTGGGATTCTTTTATCACGAAGGGAATTAAAATAAATTATAGCATGAATTTCTGCCTATGTCTAGATCTGGAATAACTGGAAATTTTATTGATAAGACCTTCTCGATTGTAGCCAATATCTTATTACGAATAATTCCGACAACTTCGGGGGAAAAGGAGGCATTCGCTTATTACAGAGATGGTGCGATTTGATTCTTTTTTTTTTAGTTATTCTATACTTTATTTTTAAGTTTTAGAATTTTTTTTTTTTAGATTTTTTAATGTTCTTAGGAGAAAGTAGCATGATACTTATTCGAGATATAAGGAATAAAAATTATTAGAAATAAATCTACGCTTGTTGAAGGTGAAGTTTGTAAATAAATCAAGCCCTTCTGTCGTGTATCCCCGATTAATGCAACCTCAAATGCTTCAATTGTTGATTATAAGTATTGAGCGAAAGGTTACACCTATGCTTGTGTTAGGTCAAACCTCCTCCACTAGTACTAATAGGAGGCATAGAGGAAGAGGCACTACTATTCGGAATCAACAACAGGAAAACTTTGTTAGAAATTAGACTTTTTCCTTATGAGGATCAGGACTCGCAAGAATGGTTGGGACAACAAACACCCATCTCGTTCGTGTTTGGATACCCGTATAACCATAGAAAACTGTTGAAGTGACTAATTCCTCAAAATTACGCGGCATTTAGACAAAAAAATTGCAGGAGTTACCCCTTTTTTATCTAGTATCAACAGACTTGATATTGAGGAAAAATCTTTTACAAAAAGGTTGGTTAGAGATTTCTTGTAAAAACACCAGCCCCACTTAGTTTATAATGAGAATAGTTCAATCTTTTTTTTTCCATGTATTAGTATCATTATGTACATAAAGGAGGAGCCGTATGAGATGAAAATCTCATGTACGGTTCTGAAACGGAGATTTTTTGAATCGAATGACGACCGTAACGGATGTCGGCTCAATCCGAAGGAAATTATGCGGAAGCTTTACAGAATTATTATGAAGCTATGCGACTAGAAATTGATCCCTATGACCGAAGTTATATACTTTATAACATAGGCCTTATCCACACAAGAAACGGAGAACATACAAAAGCTTTGGAATATTATTTTCGTGCACTAGAGCGAAACCCATTCTTACCACAAGCCTTTAATAATATGGCCGTGATCTGTCATTACGTGCGACTATCTCCACTATAGAAATAAAAGGGGAAAAAGAAAAAATTATTGTTAAAATACTATAAAAACCAAAATAGGCTTTCTACATATGTATCGTCCACAACAACGATTTTTATCAGCTGTAGCAACCAAATAAACTTAATTAAATTTTAATAAAAAATAGGTATGCCTAGATACTTTTATTCGATGGATAAAGGATCTAATTGATATAGGAAGCGCCGTAAAGATCAATTCGCGAGGTTTTGGGACAATATAAAAAAACCTGCTTATTCATGTCTATGTCATGATATGAAATAAAAGTTAGGAATCCACTTATGTAATAGAGTGGATCCCCTAAGGTATTGAGCAGCGGTGTAGCATCAGATCCCAAAGATAGTGAGCCTTTCTTATAAAGGAAAGTCTTTTTCACGGATTCTATAATAAATATCGTTATATATTAAACCGAGATAGTTACCTTTTTATAAAACTCTACTGATGGTGGAAATGCCTCCACTTTAATAAAGGTGGGATAAAAGATAAAACTGAGTAAATTAGTAATCAAAATTCAAGTTTGAAACTCAAAACTTCTTGTTCTTTTGGTAGAACAAAATGGGATGGATCCACGATAAATCTCGTTTAATTAGATATGGTAGATTAAAAAAACGTACACCAAAAGAGCATGACCGTTGAGCCGTATGAGGTAGGAAACTCTCAAGTACGGTTCTAAGGGAAGGAAATTTTCCCCTATTCCGACCGGGGAGAACAGGCCATTCGACAAGGAGATTCAGAAATTGCAGAGGCTTGGTTCGCTCAAGCTGCCGAATATTGGAAACAAGCTCTAGCGCTTACTCCGGGTAATTATATTGAAGCGCAAAATTGGTTGAAGATCACAAGGCGTTTCGAATAAGAACACCTTATTTGAGTTTATTCGAATTTGTTAATTGCTTTAATTACTATATATTAAATAATATTATTTAATTTTTGGTATGATCCTACATTTTAAATATAAGTAATTAGTTATTTGTTGTATCTATCATTCAAATAAAAGGATTGGTTCTCTAGGAAGAACCAATCGCAAAATCTCATTATATCCCTTCTAAAATTGTTGTATTTCATCTGATATTTTGTAGGGATAAATAATATACAGA
>OY282533.1:0-30000 GCA_958296335.1 Urtica urens | reverse complement strand
AACAAAAAGATTTAATCGGCAATATCGACAGATTACCGTGTAGTCCAAAGAGATATGAAAATAAAAAAAAACTTCGCTGTTCAAATTTTTTATTTTAATATCAGAATAGTGGATATAGGTCGGATTCAAGGGGTTAGGTCCACTTACTTTTGTTGATTTATAATTGATTGCTATAATAAAAAATTAGGAATATTTTGAGATTCAAGTACACAACCTATTATTTTTCATGATAAACTTAATACTATTAAGTATTAATATATTACATATAACAAACATAATAACAACTGTTGAACCCTTCTTGTTACTAGAATTTTAATTAATTCTAATTAATATAAATCTAGTTTAAGTAAAATAATAAATTTATTTATCCCTTCAAATATGAATGCTACCGTAGGAATTTTATGAAAAACCAAAGCCCCTTATCGGATTTGAACCGATGACTTACGCCTTACCATGGCGTTACTCTACCACTGAGTTAAAAGGGCATGCTTGAATATATTTTTCAATAGACCACTATGTATTTAGTGTCTATACATATTATATATAGATCTTATACGTTGTTGTAATATCTTTTTCTCTTTTAAACGTACAGTGGTTCATTCAGAGACTCTAAATTATAGTTATATAATTGAGTTTAGTTTTAGTTATTAGGGTATACTCCTTAGTATAAGTAAAAAGGTTTTTTTAATTTCATAAATATCAATGCAAGGTAATTTTTTCAAGCCGGATCCTAATTCCCATCATAACAAAATAAATTTGATTAATATATGTACTATTAATTCAACCTAAATTTAAAACTAAATATAAAAAATTTCCTCGAATGATTAATAAAGTGATTATGCTTGTTCTCCAAATTCGTATAGAAAAAATTATATATAATTTTGACGAATCTAAAGATCTTTCAGATTGATTCATATGATTTCATTATATTGACAATTTCAAAAAACTGATCATACTATGATCATAGTATGATGGCGGTTGTGAAAGTATGCCCCCATCGTCTAGCGGTTCAGGACATCTCTCTTTCAAGGAGGCAGCGGGGATTCGACTTCCCCTGGGGGTAGGGTACTACGAAAGGAAGTTGATCGTGGATTATCACTAAGCCTGGATTTACTTTTACCGGGTCGATGCCCGAGTGGTTAATGGGGACGGACTGTAAATTCGTTGGCAATATGTCTACGCTGGTTCAAATCCAGCTCGGCCCAATAATTCACGGATCCACCATGAAATAATAGAACCTATGTGTTGGTCTTCAAAAACGCGCGATCTCAATAGAAAAAATCTAAAATTTTTAGATTCGGATCGTGCTATATTTTATCTTTACCAATATCACTATTTTTTTTTCTGACAAGTTTTGTTCTTGATAATGAGAAAGACTCATATCTTAAGATCCTTAAGTCTAAGGAAAAGAGGAAAAAAAAAAACTTTTTCTTTGAAAGATAAACTATCCTATTTATTTGGAAATAATGAACAGATTCCTAATAATCCAAGCTGTTCGTGCTAAATAACATATTCAAAGTTTTTTCGTAAAATCATACGAATATGTGTATTGTACACTTTATTCTCGTATTTCTTTGGGATTGTAGTTCAATTGGTCAGAGCACCGCCCTGTCAAGGCGGAAGCTACGGGTTCGAGCCCCGTCAGTCCCGATGGAGCCAAATCCACTCCACTTAAAAATACAGCAATGAATCCTTTCTTTTTTGTGTGAAAGGGGATACAAATAGTATAATTTCATTCGAAACAAGACTTAATTCTTTTATTTTTTTTCTATTGATTGTTTACAATCAATGGTAGGGCGCTTTGATGATACTTCAAAAAATTATTGTACAAGGAAAACACTTATTTATAGAAAAGAAAGAATGAAAACTTTAAATAAAAATAAAGTTAAAGGTGTTTTTGATTTTATCAGGAATTTACGTTAGAATTTAGTTGGAATTCGGTATGGTATGGATAAAAGATCCTTCCGTGTTTATGCTATTCAATTCTTGACGATGAATCCATTTGTCAGATATTATTATTCAATAATATTGATCCAATTCAATTACATCGAGTGTATATTCATCCGATTGAATTAACAGCCAACAGCCAAAAGATTTATCATCTCTATGGGATTAAATCCTGAGTTATTGCGAATTAAAAAAAAAATTATGGAAGTAAATATTCTCGCATTTATTGCTACTGCACTGTTCATTCTAGTCCCTACTGCTTTTTTACTTATAATATACGTAAAAACAGTAAGTCAAAGTGATTTAGTTTAATTAAAACTTAAACTTGTTACTTTTTAGTTCTTATCAATGATTGTAGCGAAAAAATAAAAAAAGGGTACAAGTTTCGTGGTTTAATTATGGACCTATACCCGTCAGTATTCTATGAAAGCATCAATCTCTGAGATACTAGATAGTATGGTAGAACGTTTTTTTACCATATTATCTAGTATTGTACTATAACAAGTTAGGTGTATGAAGATACAGGTTAGTTTAATATCTATCAACACTATTATCTTTATATATATAATTTATGTTTGAGTTGATTAAAATAATTCTGAAATAATCCTAAATAAAATTTTTACTCTTCCGATTCTATTTCTTATTTTTTTTTATTAATTCTGATATCCATTGAAAGAACGATTGAAATCAATGAAGGAATAAAAGTAAAATTTAAAATAAAGTATTTGTAGAACAGGAGGGTCTAAAAAAAAGGAATCCTGTTTTATTACGAAACTTAATTATTTGTACTTCTAGAGTCCACTTCTTCCCCATACTACGAGTGAAAGGGAAAATGTAAAGACTACCATTAAAGCAGCCCAAGCGAGACTTACTATATCCATATGAGTTGTGTCCTCGATCTCTTAAAATTAATTATTGTTCACTAATAATAGTAGAATTTCTATCGCATAGTCAAAGGGGAGGTTGATCAAACACTATTGATGAAAGAATCCAAATACAATTAAAACAGTTCTTATAATTAAGAAATTTCTAGTAAAACAGTAAGCACAAGCAAACTAAGCATAAACTGCCATTGAAGGAGTAGAAGTAACAAAGGAATGTTAAGAACATGTCATAATAAGACTCATTCTTTACTTTTGTGTCTTTTCATTAAGTAAAAAGACTATATTATAGAATTAATATAGATAATTATATATGGAATATCGCTGTTTTATTTCTTTTTGATTTAAGTCTTACCATCTTCGATTTTCCCTATAAACCATTAAAATACGTATTATTCTGTTCTTGACTAGAGGTTAAAGTATAAATTTATAAGTAATTTATACTAAATAAAAACTAACTAAATAAAAACTAAATTGATTGCATGCCAGAGTACTTATAAAGTTTCATTAGTCTGTATACAAAGTATCTTCCACTCTTTGCACAACTACCAATTTAATTTTTACTATCCAATCTACGACTCAGCCGGTAAATACTACATTAGTAGTCTAATGGGCTATCATACAACGTTTTTTTTTCACTACTCTAATCTTAAACTTAAATTGAAGGCATTTTATAGACCAGAACTCCCCAGATACTTAGAATCAAGGAAGTATCCAGAGTTTTTTCCTACACTTGCTGCGGAACATAGCAAATTATCAAAACCGAATAAGGTATTTGGATTCTTTTGGTTATCAGGCGACACCCGGATTTGAACTGGGGAAAAAGGATTTGCAGTCCCCCGCCTTACCGCTCGGCCATGCCGCCAAAACGATCTAAAATAGATGCCAAAATTTCTACTTGTGCTTTTTTATTGTATTTTGGATCCTTTTTTCTTTAATTCCTTTCTTAAAAAAAATTAAATTATTAATTTATCTTCAAAAAAAAAAGTTTTCGGTTACAAAACCAAAAAATTAGCACAAATTTGAACCGTTAACTATTGATTGTAAATTCATGAACAATTTTTATATTTCCATATAAAACTGAGTTTTCGTAAGGATTACTTAATCATATAAGTAATGATAGGGAGTTAAAGAAAGACGTATGAATTTCAATTATAAGAGCTATTATAGGTATATGTAAACCCCATAATTGACATTATTGCCCAAATATTATCTGATCAAGTATCTTATCGGGATCCCATGTTTATATGGAATTTTCACTAAATTGTCATAGTCATACTTCACTTTTTACAATTTTTCTTGAATAGATTGAATAAAGAGAAATGTTTATAAAACATGGCCGTTGCTATTCCTAATATGTAATATAATAAAAAAAGGGCATTAAAAAAGAGGAGCATATATGCTGTAATAATCCCTGTGCATTCTTAATAAAAAGAACCCCCCCCACCCTTTTTTTTTAGTACTTATTCCTGGATAATAATTGTTAAAAAAATCTATAATTTTTTTTATACGACTATTTTGTCTTTATCTCATAGAACGGATCAAATGGTGAATAGAGTTGCATTTAAAGTATTCGATTGAATTGGAGTACGGAATATCATAATAATGGTAGAAATTCACTAATTTTTTTTTTTTATACAAAGCACCCTAAATCTCAGTGGAATGATCCCTTTCTGTTTGTATTTGGTGCAAATTACGATACGTAAAATTTCATGTGATTTAGTAAACAAAAAATAAATATCTTCATTGCTATATTGATCCAGATTATTTGATGAAGAATGAGAAAAAAATGGGGGGGGGGGGGTTAAAAAATGCTTGGGAGTGGAAATGAAGAAATGTCTACAATACCGGGATTTAATCAGATACAATTTGAAGGGTTCTCTAGGTTTATTAATTGGGGCTTAAGAGAAGAATTTTATAAGTTTCCAAAAATTGAAGATACAGATCAAGAACTTGAATTTCAATTATTTGTGGAAACCTATCAATTGGTAGAACCCTTAATAACGGAAAAAGACGCTCTATATGAATCACTCACATATTCTTCTGAATTATATGTATCCGCGGGATTAATTTGGAAAACCTGTAGGGATATACAAGAACAAACTATTTTTATTGGAAACATTCCTTTAATGAATTCTCTGGGTACTTCTATAATAAATGGAATATACAGAATTGTGATCAATCAAATATTGCAAAGCCCTGGTATCTATTACCGGTCAGAATTGGACCATAATGGAATTTCGGTCTATACCGGCACCATAATATCAGATTGGGGGGGAAGATTAGAATTAGAGATTGATAGAAAAGCAAGGATATGGGCTCGTGTGAGTAGGAAACAGAAAATATCTATTCTAGTTCTATCATCAGCTATGGGCTCGAGTCTAAGAGAAACTCTCGAGAATGTTTTTTACCCTGAAATTTTCTTGTATTTTTTGAATGATAAGGAGAAAAAAAATTTTAAGTCAAAGGAAAATGCCATTTTAGAATTTTATCAACAATTTGCTTGTATAGGGGGAGATCCAGTATTTTCCGAATCCTTATGCAAGGAATTACAAAAGAAATTTTTTCAACAAAGATGTGAATTAGGAAGAATAGGTCGGCGAAATATGAATCGTAGACTGAATCTTGATATACCTCCGAAGAATACATTTTTGTTACCGCGAGATATATTGGCAGCCACGGATCATTTGATTGGAATGAAGTTTGGAATGGGTATACTTGATGATATGAATCATTTGAAAAATAAACGTATTCGTTCTGTAGCGGATCTCTTACAAGATCAATTCGGATTGGCCCTGGTTCGTTTAGAAAATATGGTTAGAGGAACTATGTGTGGAGCAATTAGACATAAATTGATACCGATTCCTCAGAATTTAGTAACTTCAACTACATTAACAAGTACTTATGAATCTTTTTTCGGATTACATCCATTATCTCAAGTTTTGGATCGAACTAATCCATTGACACAAATAGTTCATGGGAGAAAGGTGAGTTTTCTGGGTCCTGGAGGATTAACTGGACGAACTGCGAGTTTCCGGATACGGGATATCCATCCTAGTCACTATGGCCGCATTTGCCCTATTGATACGTCCGAAGGAATCAATGTTGGACTTATAGGATCCTTAGCAATTCATGCGAGGATTGGTCATTGGGGGGCTCTACAAAGCCCCTTTTATGAAATCTCTGAGAGATCAAAAAAAGTACGAATACTTTACTTATCACCAAATAAAGATGAATACTATATGGTATCAACAGGAAATTCTTTAGCACTGAATAGAGGTAGTCAAGAAGAACAGATTGTTCCGGCGCGATACCGTCAAGAATTCCTCACTATTGAGTGGGAGCAAGTGCATTTTCGAAGTATTTTTACACTCCAATATTTTTCTCTTGGAGCTTCTCTAATTCCCTTTATCGAGCACAATGATGCGAATCGTGCGCTAATGAGTTCTAATATGCAACGTCAAGCAGTTCCGCTTTCTCGATCGGAAAAGTGCATTGTTGGAACTGGATTAGAAGGCCAAGTGGCTCTCGATTCCGGGGTTCCCGCTATATCCGAAAATGAAGGAAAGATCCTGTATACCGATACTGACAAGATTATTTTGTCGGGAAATAGGAATACACTAAGTATTCCATTAGTTACATATCAACGTTCCAACAAAAATACTTGTATGCATCAAAAACCCCAAATTGTGCGAGGTAAATGTATTAAAAGGGGACATATTTTAGCAGATGGTGCTGCTACAATTGGCGGCGAACTCGCTTTGGGAAAAAATCTATTAGTAGCTTATATGCCGTGGGAAGGTTACAATTCTGAGGATGCAGTACTCATTAACGAGCGTCTAGTATATGAGGAAATTTATACTTCTTTTCACATACGGCAATACGAAATTCGAACTCATGTGACAAGCCAAGGGCCTGAAAGAATCACTAATGAAATACCGCATCTCGAGGCGCATTTACTCCGAAATTTAGACAAAAACGGGATTGTGATGTTGGGGTCTTGGGTGGAGACGGGCGATATTTTAGTAGGTAAATTAACCCCTCAGATGGCGAAAGAATCATCGTATGCTCCAGAAGATAGATTATTACGAGCCATACTTGGTATTCAGCTATCCACTTCAAAAGAAACTTCTCTAAAACTACCTGTAGGTGGTATAGGTCGAGTTATTGATGTTAGATGGATCCAGAAAAGGAGGGGTTCTAGTTATAATCCAGAAACAATTCGTGTATATATTTCACAAAAACGTGAAATAAAAGTAGGTGATAAAGTAGCTGGACGGCATGGAAATAAGGGTATAGTTTCCAAAATTTTTACTAGACAAGATATGCCTTATTTGCAAGATGGAAGATCTGTTGATATGGTCTTCAATCCATTAGGAGTACCTTCACGAATGAATGTAGGACAGATCTTTGAATGTTCGCTAGGGTTAGCGGGGGGATTGCTAGATAGACATTATCGAATAGCACCTTTTGATGAGAGATATGAACAAGAGGCTTCGAGAAAACTAGTCTTTTCTGAATTATATGAAGCCAGTAAACAAACAGCAAATCCATGGGTATTTGAACCCGAGTATCCGGGAAAAAGCATAATTTTTGATGGAAGAACAGGGGATCCTTTTGAGCAACCTGTTATAATAGGAAAGCCTTATATTTTGAAATTAATTCATCAAGTTGAGGATAAAATACACGGGCGTTGCGGTGGACATTATGCACTTGTTACACAACAACCCCTTCGAGGAAGGGCCAAGCAAGGGGGACAGCGGGTAGGAGAAATGGAAGTTTGGGCCTTAGAGGGATTTGGTGTGGCTCATATTTTACAAGAGATGCTTACTTATAAATCCGATCATATTAGAGCTCGGCAAGAAGTACTTGGTACTACGATTATTGGGGGCCCAATACTTAAACCTGAGGATGCTCCCGAATCTTTTCGATTGCTTGTTCGAGAACTACGATCTTTGGCTCTGGAATTGAATCATTTCCTTGTATCTGAGAAGAACTTCCAGATTAATAGGAAGGACGTTTAATCGAAATGAATCCTAATTTTTATTATATGATCGATTGGTATAAACATCAACAACTTCAAATTGGATCAGTTTCTCCTCAACAAATAAATGCTTGGGCCAAAAAAATACTACCTAATGGAGAAATTGTTGGAGAGGTGACAAAACCCTACACTTTTCATTACAAAACCAATAAACCCGAAAAAGATGGATTATTTTGTGAAAGAATTTTTGGGCCTACAAAAAGCGGAATTTGTGCTTGTGGAAATTATCGAGTAATCAGAAATGCCAAAGAAGATCCGAAATTTTGTGAACAATGTGGAGTCGAATTTGTTGATTCGCGGATACGAAGATATCAAATGGGCTACATAAAACTGGCATGCCCAGTAACCCACGTGTGGTATTTAAAACGTCTTCCTAGTTATATCGCGAATATTTTAGATAAGCCTCTTAAAGAATTAGAAGGCCTAGTATACTGCGATGTGTGATTTGATAAAAATTATGATTTTACAAATGCAGAATGAGAAACTGTCATCCCCATTCAATCGAACTAGGATGCCCCAGATTTGACATGTCTCTTGGTAGAATAGAAGTAACATGAAACTCAGAATTAGGAGTATATTGAATACTCACAAGTAAAAACGGGAAGTGGTCTATGGTCAATTCAGTAAAAAATAAAAAGTTTTTTTATAGTTATACCTCGTGAAAAAACTTATTTATAAGTAAAAGGAATGCAATTTTTTTTATGTCCAAATAAGAAAATAGGTCATGGTTGTAGAAGTCAATCCATCGCATATCGACTTTAAGGACATCATGACATAACCGTCGAGGCGAAGTAGAGACCTAAAAGATTGAATGGAACGATACATAGACAAGTAAATCCCTTATGAATTCTAAGTCACTTCTTTACTTTTTTTATTACTTTAATTAAGTAAGGGGATTCATCATTCGAAGGGAGGTAGACTACTCAAGAATTTCACATTTGATTTATTTTATGCACTAATTACAAATTAAATAACCAATCCATAAAATCTAATAAAAAAACTAAGAATTAATCAATGAAATGTTTCTTGATTTTATTTTGGAACTTGAGTAAGGAGTAGATATTTTTGCGGTTTTCTAAAATTTTAAAGCGGAAACACCTTTGTATACCTACTTGAGCCGGATGAAAGGAAACTTTCACGTCCGATTTTGAAAAGGGGAGATCCTATAGGATCCTATCCAAATTTTTCTTTTGCTAGGACCATAACTAAAAAACCTACTTTCTTACGATTACGGGGTTCATTTGAATATGAAATCCAATCCTGGAAATATAGTATCCCACTTTTTTTTACTACCCAAGGCTTCGATGCATTTCGAAATCGAGAACTTTCTACTGGAGCAGGTGCTATCCGAGAACAATTATCCGATTTGGATTTACGAATTATTATAGATTATTCGTTATTAGAATGGAAAGAATTGGGAGAAGAAGGCCCCACAGGTAATGAATGGGAAGATCGAAAAGTTGGAAGAAGACAAGATTTTTTGGTTAGACGTATAGAATTAGCTAAACATTTTATTCGAACAAATATAGAACCAGAGTGGATGGTTTTATGGCTATTACCAGTGCTTCCTCCCGAGTTGAGACCAATCATTCAGATAGATGGGGGTAAACTAATGAGTTCGGATATTAATGAACTCTATAGAAGAGTTATCTATCGTAACAATACTCTTATCGATTTATTAACAACAAGTAAATCTACGCCAGGGGAATTAGTAATGTGTCAGGAAAAATTGGTACAAGAAGCCGTGGATACACTTTTTGATAATGGAATCCGCGGACAACCAATGAGAGACGGTCATAATAAGGTTTACAAGTCTTTTTCAGATGTAATTGAAGGCAAAGAAGGAAGATTTCGCGAAACTCTACTTGGTAAACGAGTGGATTATTCGGGGCGATCCGTCATTGTTGTGGGTCCTTCACTTTCATTACATCGATGTGGATTGCCTCGCGAAATCGCAATAGAACTTTTCCAGACATTTGTAATTCGTGGTTTAATTAGACAACATTTTGCTTCGAACATAGGAGTTGCTAAAAGTAAAATTCGGGAAAAAGAGCCTATTGTATGGGAAATACTTCAGGAAGTTATGCAAGGACATCCCGTATTGTTGAATAGGGCCCCCACTTTGCATAGATTAGGCATACAAGCCTTCCAACCTATTTTAGTAGAGGGGCATGCTATTTGGTTACATCCATTAGTTTGTAAGGGATTCAACGCCGACTTTGATGGAGACCAAATGGCTGTTCATGTACCTTTATCTTTAGAGGCTCAAACGGAGGCTCGTTTACTTATGTTTTCGCATACAAATCTTTTATCTCCGGCTATCGGGAATCCCATTTCCATACCAACTCAAGATATGCTTATTGGACTCTATGTATTAACGAGTGGGAATCGCCTAGGTATTTGTGTAAATAGGTATAATCCTTGTAATCAGAGAAAAAGACAATATAAAAATAAAAGAATCCACCATAATAACAAAAAATATACAAAAAACTTTTTTTGTAATTCCTATGATGCAATAGGGGCTTATCGGCGGAAACGACTCAATTTAGCTAGTCCTTTGTGGCTGCGGTGGCGACTAGATCAATGCGTTATTACTTCAAGAGAAGTTCCCGTCGAAGTTCAATATGAATCTTCGGGTACCTATCATGAGATTTATGGACACTTACTAATACTAAGAAGTATAAAAAAAGAAATTTTTTGTTTATATGTTCGAACAACTGTTGGTCATATTTCTCTTTATCGAGAAATTGAAGAAGCTATACAAGGGTTTTGTCGGGCCTCCTCATATGGTATCCAAACTAAGGGGTTCCATTAAATCAGTGTGAATTCGAGTCCAGTTCCTCGGGTTTAGCTAGGACCCTATTTCCTTAATTTCTACACGAATGAAAATCGAGAAAAGGAAGTCATTGACTCAAACCTATTGTCAAACCCCACTCATCAGAATATGGAGGTACTTATGGCAGAACAGGCCGATCTGGTCTTTCACAATAAAGCGATAGATGGAACTGCCATTAAACGACTTATTAGTAGATTAATAGATCACTTCGGAATGGCATATACATCACATATCCTGGATCAAGTAAAGACTCTGGGGTTTCGGCAAGCCACTGAGACGTCCATTTCATTAGCAATTGATGATCTTTTAACAATACCTTCTAAAGGTTGGCTAGTTCAAGATGCTGAACAACAAAGTTTGATTTTGGAAAAGCATAATAATTATGGAAATGTACACGCGGTAGAAAAATTACGACAATCTATTGAGATATGGTATGCTACAAGTGAATATTTGCGACAAGAAATGAATCCGAATTTTCGGATGACGGATCCTTTTAATCCAGTCTATATGATGTCCTTTTCGGGAGCGAGGGGAAATGCATCTCAAGTGCACCAATTAGTAGGTATGAGAGGATTAATGTCGGATCCCCAAGGACAAATGATTGATTTACCTATTCAAAGCAATTTACGCGAAGGTCTATCTTTAACAGAATATATCATTTCTTGTTACGGAGCCCGCAAAGGAGTTGTAGATACTGCTGTCCGAACATCAGATGCTGGATATCTTACACGTAGACTTGTTGAAGTAGTTCAACACATTGTTGTACGTAGAAGAGATTGTGGAACCATCCAAGGAATTTCTGTAAGTCCTCGAAATGGAATCATGTTGGAAAGAATTTTTATCCAAACATTGATTGGCCGTGTATTAGCAGACGATATATATATAGGCTCGAGATGTCTTGCCATTCGAAATCAAGATATTGGCATTGGACTTGTCAATCGATTCATAACTTTTCAAACAGAACCCATCTCGATCCGAACTCCCCTTACTTGTAAGAGTACGTCTTGGATCTGCCGATTATGTTATGGTCGGAGCCTTACTCATGGTGACCTTGTCGAATTGGGAGAAGCTGTAGGTATTATTGCGGGTCAATCTATTGGGGAACCCGGTACTCAACTAACATTAAGAACGTTTCATACCGGTGGAGTATTCACAGGGGGTACTGCAAAACACGTACGAGCCCCTTCTAATGGAAAAATAAGATTCCCTGAGGATTTGGTTTATCCCATACGTACACGTCACGGGCATCCCGCTTTTCTATCTTATCTAGACTTGTATGTAACTATTGAGAGTGAGGATATTATACATAACGTGACTATTCCACCAAAAAGTTTTATTTTAGTTCAAAATGATCAATATGTAGAATCAGAACAAGTGATTGCGGAGATTCGCGCAGCAACATACACTTTGAATTTTAAAGAGAGAGTTCGAAAACATATTTATTCTAACTCAGAGGGAGAAATGCACTGGAGTACTGATGTATATCATGCGCCCCTTTTTACATATAGTAATGTACATCTCTTACCAAAAACAAGTCATTTATGGATATTATCCGGAGGCTCATACCGATCCAATGTAGTCCCTTTTTCAATCCATAAAGATCAGGATCAAATGAATGTTCATTTTATTTCTGCCAAAGGGAAACCTATTTCTAGCTTTTCACTAAATAAGGATCACGGGAAATCCAAATTCTGTATTTCGGTTCTTTCTGATAAAAAAGAAAGTAGTAGTCTAGATTATTCGGAATTTAATCTAAGCGTAGATAGGGGTCGTTGTAATCTTCGATTTCCTTTTATTCTACACAAAAATTATGCTTTATTTTTATTATCAAAAAGGCGAAGAAATAGACTCATCATTCCATTCCAATGGATTCAAGAACGAGAAAAAAAACAACAGCCTCGTTCTAGTATTTCAATTGAAATACCAATAAATGGTATTTTTCGGAGAAATAGTATTCTTTCTTATTTTGATGATCTTCAATATAGAAGAAAGAGTTCAGGAATTACTAAATACGGGGCTATAGGCGTGCATTCAATCCTCAAAAAAGAGGATCTAATTGAGTATGCAGAAGTCAAAGAACTTAAGTCAAAATACCAAACTAAAGTAGATCAAATTTTTTTCATTCCCGAAGAGGTGCATATTATACCCGAATCTTGTTCCATAATGGTACGAAATAATAGTATTATTGGAGTAGATACACGAATCGCGTTAAATACAAGAAGCCAAGTCGGCGGATTGGTACGCATGGAGAAAAAAATAAAAAAGATTGAACTTAAAATTTTTTCTGGAGATATCCATTTTCCTGTAGAGGTGGATACGATATTCCGACACAGTGGTATCTTGGTACCACCCGGAGGCGTAAAAAAAAAAATTAACGAATCAAAAAAAATTAAAAATTGGATCTATGTCCAATGGATCACACCTACGAAGAAAAAATATTTTGTTTTGGTTCGACCCGTAATCTTATATGAAATAGCAGACGGTATAAATTTTGAAACACTTTTTCCCCAGGATTCGTTGCAGGAAAAGGAAAATCTAAAACTTAAAGTTGTAAATTATATTCTTTATGGAAATGGCAAACCAATTTGGCGAATTTCCGGAACCAGTATTCAATTAGTTCGAACTTGTTTAGTCTTGAGCTGGGACCAAGACAAAAAAAGTTCTTCGTTAGAAGAAGCTCACGCTTCCTTTCTTGAAGTAAGTATAACTGGTATGATTCGAGATTTTCTAAGAATCCACTTAGTTAAACCACATATATCTTATATACGAAAAAGAAATGATCTATTAGGGCCCGAATTGATCTCGGATAATAGTTCAAATCGGATCAATCCATTTTATTCTATTTATTCCACGGAAAGGATTCAACAATCACTTAGACAAAATCAAGGAACTATTCATACGTTCTGGAATAGAAGTAAGGAATTTAAATCTTTGATAATTTTGTCATCAGCTAATTGTTTTCAAATGGACCCATTCACCGATGTAAAACATTACAATGGGATAAAAGAATCAATTATAAATTATACGCAAATTCCAATTCTAAATTCTTTAGGACCTTTAGGAACAGCCGGTCAAATTATGAATTTGGATTACCTTTTAAAAACTTATAATCAGATCTCGGTAACTAAAAATTTCCAACTCGACAATTTAAAACAGACTTTTCAAGTACTTAAAAAATTTTTACTTAAATACTATTTAATGGATGAAACCGGGAGAATTTTTAATTCCAATCCATGCAGTAATGTTCTTTTGAATCCATTCAAATTGAATTGGTACTTTCTCCATTATAATTATTGTGAAAAAAAATCTACAATAAGTACCCTTGGACAGTTTTTTTGTGAAAATGTCTGTATAGACAAACACGAACTACACCTAAAATCGGGTCAAGTTATAATTGTTCAAATTGACTCTTTAGTAATAAGATCGGCGAAGTCTTATTTGGCCACTCCAGAAGCAACTGTTCATGGCCATTATGGGGAAATACTTTTCGAAGGAGATACATTAGTTACATTTATATATGAAAAGTCCAGATCTGGTGATATAACGCAGGGTCTTCCAAAAGTAGAACAAGTATTAGAAGTGCGTTCGATTGATTCAATATCAATGAACCTAGAAAAGAGAGTTGAGGGGTGGAACGAGCGTATAACACGAAGTCTTGGAATTCCTTGGATATTCTTGATTGGCGCTGAACTAACTATAGCACAAAGTCGTATCTCTTTGGTTAATAAAATACAAAAGGTTTATCGATCCCAGGGTGTGCAGATCCATAATAGACATATAGAAATTATTGTACGTCAAATAACATCAAAGGTGTTGGTTTCCGAAGAAGGAATGTCTAATGTTTTTTTACCCGGGGAACTCATAGGATTTTTGCGCGCGGAACAAATGGGGCGAGCTTTGGAAGAAGCGATTTGTTACCGAGCTATATTATTGGGAATAACGAAAGCATCTCTGAATACTCAAAGTTTCATATCTGAAGCAAGTTTTCAAGAAACTGCTCGAGTTTTAGCAAAAGCCGCTATACGCGGTCGTATCGATTGGTTGAAAGGTCTGAAAGAGAATGTTGTTCTAGGGGGGATGATACCCGTAGGTACTGGATTCAAAGGATTTGTGAACCGTTCAAGGCAGCATAAAACCATTCCCTTTGAAACGAAAAGGAAAAATTTATTTGAGCGTGAAATGAGAGATATTTTGTTCCACCACAGAGAATTTTTTTATTTTTGCATTTCAAAAAATGTACATGAGACACCTTTATTTATAGGATTTAACGATTGCTAAGAGCAGAATCAGATTCATCCGGTTTGTGTTGCAGTTATTTTATTAAGTAATACTAATAATGAATCGAATATAAAAAAGAAAAACCTGAATGGCTTGGATCATGTATCAACGGACAATCCCCGTTAGAAGAGAAGGTTACATGGGAACAATTTTTTATTTTTAGGGTACTTCTTCTCTTAAAAAAAAAAGGGAAGTGTGGGGAGAAATGACAAGACGATATTGGAATATCCATTTGGAAGAAATGATGGAAGCGGGAATGCATTTTGGTCATGGTACTAGGAAATGGAATCCTAAAATGTCACCTTATATCTCTGCAAAGCGTAAAGGTATTCATATTATAAATATTACTAGAACGGCTCGGTTTTTATCAGAAGCTTGTTATTTAGTATTTGATGCAGCAAGTAGGGGAAAACAATTTTTAATTGTTGGGACCAAAAATAAAGCAGCGGATTCAGTAGCCCGGGCTGCAATAAAGGCTCGCTGTCATTATGTTAATAAAAAATGGCTTGGTGGTATGTTAACAAATTGGTATACTACAGAAACGAGACTTCATAAGTTCAGGGACTTGAGAACAGAACAAAAGACGGGTAGACTCTACCGTCTTCCAAAAAGAGATGCGGCTATGTTGAAGCGCCAACTATCCCACTTGCAAACATATCTGGGCGGGATTAAATATATGATAAGATTACCCGATATTGTAATAATTATTGATCAGCAAGAGGAATATACGGCTCTTCGAGAATGCATTACTTTGGGAATTCCAACGATTTGTTTAATCGATACAAATTGCGACCCGGATCTAGCCGATATTTCAATTCCGGCGAATGATGACGCCATAGCTTCAATCCGATTAATTCTTAACAAATTAGTATTTTCAATTTGCGAAGGCCGTTCTAGCTATATACGGAATTCGTGATAATAAAATTATATTATGTTTAAATTATTTTTGAAACTCCATAGATTTATTAAATTGGTTACGATTCTTGAATCGCACAAAAGAGATAACAATAACTGAGTTTTTTGTATTATTTGTGTATATTCAAAATATACAAAGCAGGTGAAGAAGTCGAAAAAGAGATGGTTGAATCAAAATAATCCCTTTTTAAAGTTATATTTCTTTCAGAGGATACTATGAATGTTTTATTATGTTCCATCAACACACTAAAGAGGTTATATGCTGTATCCGGCGTAGAAGTAGGGCAACATTTATATTGGCAAATAGGAGGTTTCCAAGTACATGCCCAAGTACTTATTACTTCTTGGTTTGTAATTACTATCTTACTAGCTTCAGCCGTTATAGCTGTTCAAAATCCACAAACCATTCCTACTGATAGTCAAAATTTTTTTGAATATGTCCTTGAATTCATTCGAGACTTGAGTAAAACCCAGATTGGAGAAGAATATGAGCCTTGGGTTCCATTTATTGGAACTATGTTTCTATTTATTTTTGTTTCTAATTGGTCGGGGGCTCTTTTACCTTGGAAAATAATACAATTACCTCATGGTGAGTTAGCGGCACCCACAAATGATATCAATACTACCGTTGCTTTAGCTTTACTGACATCAGTGGCATATTTCTATGCGGGTCTTAGCAAAAAGGGATTAGATTATTTCGGTAAATACATTCAACCCACTCCAATCCTTTTACCCATTAACATCTTAGAAGATTTCACAAAACCCTTATCCCTTAGTTTTCGACTTTTCGGAAATATATTAGCCGATGAATTAGTAGTTGTTGTTCTTGTTTCTTTAGTACCATTAGTGGTTCCTATACCTGTCATGTTTCTTGGATTATTTACCAGTGGTATTCAAGCGCTTATTTTTGCAACTTTAGCTGCGGCTTATATAGGAGAATCCATGGAGGGCCACCACTAATTTTTGATAGAGTCCTTTTTTTAGCTTAACCTGGCCCAATGTAGACGCTTAGCAAATTACGGTAAACTTAGACTTAGGAAACATAAATATAGAAATAAGGTTGAGGTATATACAATCTAGAATAAGTAATAGTAAAACTATTATTACGATATTAAAATTATGTAATTGTAGAATAAATAAAAGAGATCTAAAAGATCTTTTTCCTAATTGAATAGTTTGTTTACATTATGGGGGAAGGACATGTATATGTTATACTAGCTATTAACTAAGCGGATATAAACTAAAGATATATCTAATTTGCCCTACTACATAGGTGTTAAATAGGTATTTGAACGAAAGTCCTTCTTTTTCGTCGTCGTCTGCAATTTTAATTTTTAATTTAATATTGAATTGGATGAGGTTAAATCACGAAAAAGAACAAAGAATTCAAATAAATATTCAGAAAAAATAAAGAAATAGAATAAAAAAGTTTGGACAAATTTGATAAGAACTAAAAAAACAGATATAGAGTTTTTTTAATAATCCACAAATATTAGTATTTAACTTATGGTTTCTTACTTATTTTGACTGGATAAATTGGATCCATCGGATGACTAAGTCATAATTCATTGTTTGATTGTATCATTAACTATTTTTTTTTTTTTTTTGGTGAGAGGAATTTTTCATGAATCCACTGATTTCTGCCGCTTCCGTTATTGCTGCTGGATTGGCCGTTGGACTTGCTTCTATTGGACCTGGAGTTGGTCAAGGTACTGCTGCGGGACAGGCTGTAGAAGGGATCGCGAGACAACCAGAAGCAGAGGGAAAAATACGAGGTACTTTATTGCTTAGTCTCGCTTTTATGGAAGCTTTAACAATTTATGGACTTGTTGTGGCATTAGCACTTTTATTTGCGAATCCCTTTGTTTAATCTTATAATATAGTTTTAGTTTTTTATTTCTTTGGGTTTGCTGTTGCTTGTTTAAAATTTTATTCAAATTTGAATTCTTATTCAACAACTCATGTACATGTAAAGGACTGATTGGGGGAGGAGGAATTGGCACACCCATTAGCTTTATTCTGGGATCTGGGATTCCACGGGAACTTTTTTTTTAAGAAGTATTGCAATAAACGAGATATTACGAAACTCACATAAGACTCAATATATAATTCTAAACAGTTGCATTTTTATTGTAAATTTTAAATTGAAACAAAATACATTTTTTAAATCCTTTTTATTTTTAACGCTATTTTAGGAGTATTTATAAAAATAAATAATAGGAAAAACGCTACTATAAAAAATATAGATAATTTGTTTTATCTATAAGAATACGCAAGAGGAGATCATATGAAAAATGTAACCGATTCTTTCCTTTCCTTAGCTTATTGGGCACCCGCAGGAAGTTTCGAGTTTAATACCGATATTTTTGCAACAAATCCAATAAATCTAAGTGTAGTACTTGGTGTATTAATTTTTTTTGGAAAGGGAGTGTGTGTGAGTTGTTTATTTCAAGAATAGGCTGGATCCGACCAACTGCACTTTATTTTTTGGTATAACTAGGAAAGAAAAGGTGCACGATTTCACGAATTACTTTTGAATAAATTAATAAATCATATTTTAGAACCATAACATTTCGTGACTCATTGGTAAATATACTTTGATTCTCTATTAACCACTAATGTGCAACCATTAACAGGGTTAAAGCTAAACCGTTTGAAGTCCAGATATAAGCACGGTACTCTTTCTACTATATAGCTTAATACGGAAATGGTATCAAAACAAAGGGTAGGATTTTCTTTTTCGATATACAACACTCATGTCGAAAAAAACCGGATTTGATCCTTTTATTTATTTGGTTCAAAAAATACCTCTGTGTATTTAAACTTTACACTTTTTTATTTTACGTTAAATTGATGACCTAGGCATAAAGTAAAAGAAATTCTTTGGATTTTAATAAAAAAAACAACTTTGCTGACAATTATTTGGTTGGTCAGAAGAGTCCTCCTAATATTATTTTCTTCGATTAGTGATCCGTTTTTCTCGAAATATAGAAGATTTAATAGAAATAGAGAAGACAGGCTCATTACATTAAAAAAAGAGATAGGAATTCTCAGAAGTAATTGGGTGTGAGAGCCAAATGAATTGAAAGATTCATGTTTGGTTCGGGAAGGGATTGTGGAAGTTTTGAACTGAATGGAAATAGAATCTACTTTCATTAAACGATTTATTAGATAATCGAAAACAAAGAATCTTGAAAACTATTAGCAATTCGGACGAACTACGTGAGAGGTCCCTCGAACAGCTGGAAAAAGCCCGATCCCATTTACGAAAAGTAGAAAAGGAAGCGGATCTATTTCGAGTGAATGGATATTCTGAGATAGAACGAGAAAAAAGGAATTTGATTAATTCAACTTCTAAGACTTTGGAACAATTAGAAAATTATAAGAATGACGCCATTCATTTTGAACAACAAAGAACGATTAACCAAGTTCAACAACAAGTTTTTCAACAAGCCTTACAAGGAGCTCTAGGAACTCTAAATAGTTGTTTGAACAACGAGTTACATTTACGTACCATCAGTACTAATATTGGTATGTTTGTAACAATAAAAGAAACAACGGATTAGTCTTTCTACTGCAGGCATTATTATTATTTTTTTCTTTCAAACAATAAGAAAAAATAATTAAGAAATATTTATGGTAACCGTTCGAGCCGATGAAATTAGTAATATTATCCGTGAACGTATTGAACAATATAATAGAGAAGTAAAGATTTTAAATACAGGTACTGTACTTCAAGTTGGCGATGGAATTGCTCGTATTTATGGTCTCGATGAAGTCATGGCTGGTGAATTAGTAGAATTTGAAGAGGGTACCGTAGGAATTGCTCTCAATTTGGAATCAAATAATGTTGGTGTTGTATTAATGGGTGATGGTTTGATGATACAAGAGGGAAGTTCTGTAAAAGCAACAGGACAGATTGCTCAGATACCAGTAAGTGAGGCTTTTTTGGGCCGTGTTATAAATGCCCTGGCTAAACCTATTGATGGTCGAGGTGAAATTTCAGCTTCTGAGTCTCGTTTAATTGAATCTCCTGCTCCGGGTATTATTTCGAGACGTTCTGTATATGAGCCGCTTCAAACAGGACTTATTGCTATTGATTCGATGATACCTATAGGACGCGGTCAGCGAGAATTAATTATTGGGGATAGGCAAACAGGTAAAACTGCAGTAGCTACGGATACAATTCTTAATCAACAAGGGCAAAATGTAATATGTATTTATGTAGCTATTGGTCAAAAAGCATCTTCTGTGGCTCAGGTGGTGACGTCTTTACAGGAAAGGGGGGCAATGGAATACACTATTGTAGTAGCTGAAACGGCGGATTCGCCGGCTACATTACAATACCTTGCTCCTTACACAGGAGCTGCTTTAGCTGAATATTTTATGTACCGTGAACAACACACTTTAATCATTTATGACGATCCCTCCAAACAAGCACAGGCTTATCGCCAAATGTCTCTTTTATTACGAAGACCTCCGGGTCGCGAAGCTTATCCCGGGGATGTCTTTTATTTGCATTCACGCCTTTTGGAAAGAGCTGCTAAATCAAGTTCTCGGTTAGGTGAAGGAAGTATGACTGCTTTACCAATAGTAGAGACCCAATCGGGAGATGTTTCGGCTTATATTCCTACTAATGTAATTTCCATTACAGATGGACAAATTTTTTTATCCGCCGATCTCTTCAATTCTGGAATCAGACCAGCGATTAATGTGGGTATTTCCGTTTCCAGAGTAGGATCCGCGGCTCAAATTAAAGCTATGAAACAAGTAGCCGGAAAATTAAAATTGGAATTAGCACAATTTGCAGAATTAGAAGCCTTTGCACAATTTGCTTCTGATCTCGATAAAGCAACGCAGAATCAATTGGCAAGAGGTCAGCGATTACGAGAGTTGCTCAAACAATCTCAATCATCACCTCTCGCGGTAGAAGAACAGATAATTACAATTTATACCGGAACTAATGGTTATCTTGATTCATTAGAAATTGCACAGGTAAGGAAATTTCTCGTTGATTTACGTATTTACTTAAAAATGAATAAACCTAAATTCCACGAAATAATATCTGGTACCAAGACATTTACTGAGGAAGCAGAAGTCCTTTTGAAAGAAGCTATTCAGGAACAGATGGATCGTTTTATCCTTTAATAAAAAGTAAATTAATTACTTGAAATTAATTTGGTAAGGTAAATTATAAGGAAAAAGCATATATTAAGATGTGGACCTATTATCATTCAAAAAAGCTTTATTCACATATAAAAATGTAAAAAAATTGCGTCCAATAGGATTTGAACCTATACCAAAGGTTTAGAAGACCTCTGTCCTATCCATTAGACAATGGACGCTTTTTATTTGCATTTTTTCATTTCTTTTTTGTAAACCACGGCTCTGTCAAAAATTTATGTAGTTGCGTATGTACTTCAATATTGCATTAATTTTATTGTTTTATAATAGTTTTTTGTTTTTGCAATTTTATTAATATTTATTTTTAATCTTTTTTAATATAAAAAAAAATTACAATAAATATTGACTATAGCTAAGAAATAAAGTAAGTACAAGCGGGTAGCGGGAATCGAACCCGCATCGTTAGCTTGGAAGGCTAGGGGTTATAGTCGACGTTGATTCATCATTCTTAACGTCTCTAATTCAAAACCGAACATGCAACTTTGGTTGCATTCGGCTCCTTTATGTAAGATGAAGGAATTTCCATATGTAAGATATGAATGAAATTACAACTTTCTTATCCATAACATCTATGTCAGCTTTTCTTTCTGTCTCTGAATGTATGTATTCAAAAGAACGAACCCGCTTTCTAGACGATCCTTATAGAAGGGGCTTCTAAGACTCTTTCTAGTTACTTCGTTCTCTATTTCTATTTAATAGAATCCTTAGGAAAATTTTTTTGTTTCCATCGAGCTAAAAGAATTGTTGATGGCTTTAGTAAATCAAAGCCATTTTTTAATAGCTATTTTGCTTCAACGTTCCCTATAAAAAAGGGAAAATTGAAGATTTAGTTACGATTAAAAATACATATTTTTTTTTTGTTTTTTTTCCATGGATTCCTTACTCATATTAATTCAATTGGAAGTATTTCTCCAATAAAAGATTATGTTTCGTAATTTCATAATCCAATTTTTTTAATTTATAATTAACTCTTGGATACAAATAACGATAATATATATTCTTCCTCTTTTTTTTCATTGAGAGGTAAAGGAGTAAATCCTTTTTACGAGATAAAACTTTTGATGGGAATGGCATATAAATCAAACCCGGGGGACCCCTTAACTATTAAGGGGTTAATAGAACGAATCACACTTTTACCACTAAACTATACCCGCTACAATCCGATTATTATGTATAAATCTACTTTTTGTCGAACAAGATATTTGTTGGTAATCAAAAGCTACGAAAGAATCAAGAAAATTAGAGCGTAAACGAGAAGACGTAATGAGATTAGGACCTTATTTTTATCCCAAGTTTTTTGCTTAGAAGTTTTTCTCGGATATAACTTGACAAAACTATTTAAGTCGTAACATAAAAATGCAGTGAACAAGAATTGATAGTTCACTTCTTTTCCTCTCTTTCTCTTATATTACTTTATATTTTTTATTATTTTTTTTTATTACTAAATAAAAAAGTATAATAAAAAAAAAGTAAATAAATGAAGAAAGCAAACTATATTATATAAATATGAAAGGAATCTAAACAGTTTCTCTTATGATTGTTTCAATATCAATCAGAAGGTTTTGTGTTTTAAAATTTACGAGGAACCCTTTTTAATTTGAGTCATTGGAACAAAAGAGACCTGGCCCAGCTAGGTACTGGCCAGGCCGGGGAAATACCTGTTTTTTGTACAAAATCAAAGAGTACTCTTTGATTTATTTTATTTATTTTTAATTTTTTTTATACATTTTCTACAGATAAATTAAATAAAAGTATTTTTTGAAGCCCTGTATTGACTTTTATTTAATTTATTGTACTTTCCTTTGTGCATTAGGGAGAGATGGCTGAGTGGACTAAAGCGTCGGATTGCTAATCCGTTGTACGAGTTTTTCGTACCGAGGGTTCGAATCCCTCTCTTTCCGTTTTCATTGATAACTTTTTATTTACTTTTTTTACTAGTTAAATTAAGAAAGTTAAAGTTATAAAATCCTACTAAATAACATTTTAAAATCGAGAAAGAAAAACAAACCTTATTTTTTTTTTATTATTCACGCCCAGGATTACGTCCCGGATCATTAGATAGGAATCCGAAGATGAATAAAGAGACAAAGAATATAACTACTGTGTAAACAAATAGTTTTAGAGTAAGCATTACAGAATCTCCAAAAGTTTTTTTTAGTAAAAAAAAGAGAGTAGATCTTCCATGCGAATATTTGTATTTTAGCTTCCGTATCTTATTATATTTTAAGATATATTTTTAAAAATTAACAGCAAATTAATAAAAAAACTCTTCTACCCACACTTATACATTTTGGACGAGGTCTTCACTGTATAAAGGTAATAATAATGAATTCAAATGTGATGTAGTAAACTTTTTATACAATAATTTAGCTATTTCACTTAAGGTTTCATACTGTAAGATTTATAGTATTTTATTGATTAATAAAATTTAATTACAATAAAACAGGAATTTGTCTAGGGCGTTAGTAAATACTAAAAAAAAGTATTTAATTAATAATATCATCGAAAACTTACAGTAGCTTGCCAAACAAAAGCTAAGAGAAAAAAGAAAAGAGGTATTACTGGCATAACATCTACGACTGGATTTAAAAAAGCGTAGGCTTCGGGCAATTTGGCGGTGAAAAAACTACTAAAAAAAAGTGTATAATTAAGACAGCTACAGGGCAAACTTAATATATTAAGCATAACAAACGTTTTGTTCTTGAGGGTAATTATATTTATTTTGATTGAGTTATTAATAAGTTGCATTATTTCTAGAAGGTTAAAGAAATAAAGTTAATATACAAAAAACCCTTCTTTGATTTTAACTTGCCCAATCAAAAATTCTTCAACTTTGATTCGAAAATCAAAAGTAAATAGAATAAATCATACTTTCATATAATATCTTAATTGAATTAGATGTAATGATCAATAAATTCATTAGTTTAATTGTATATTTATACATATAAAAATTATTTGAACAATCTAATTTATTTTATAGATAGTTAGACTCAAGTTGACGAACAACTAGTACCAATCTTAGTCTTTATTTGTATCATGGGGCGTCGCCAAGTGGTAAGGCAACGGGTTTTGATCCCGGTATTCGGAGGTTCGAATCCTTCCGTCCCAGTATGTATCTGTATACATACTCAAAATAGTTAAAAATTACTAGAGGCTTAAGAAATAAGAAAAAATTTTTATTTTTTTTTTGATCTTCTGTTTATGTTTAACAGTATAATATTGAATAATATTAATTATTATTCTTATTTTTTATGAGTCTTCTATGAATGATCCATTTTTTAACAAATTTAATAGAGTGCAAATAACCCGCGGATTTAATGTAATTGTTATCCATTTGTAAAATGGATAAGCTCATATGAGTTATTAATTTAATATTAGAAGAATAACATGTGAAATTGTGGAATTTGTCTTATAAATATCGTATAAATTTATAGTTATTTGATGAGGCAGATTCAAAAAAGACTTCTAAGGGACAATTCAAGCACCTCGTAAATTAAAATTTGTTGGCATTTGTAAAAATCTTTCAATAAAAAAAAGTGTATTACACATGAATTCCTCTTTAGTAGGACTCGGTGATACAAAGAAATAACAAAAAAAAGGTATAAGGTATGTTGCTTCCATTTTGATTAAAAGCATAAAAAAATCCCCAAAGTAATGTCTAAACCCAATGATTCACGGCAAAGAAAGATAAGGGGTTTTAAAACGGGGAACACTTTTGGCTCAACAACAAGAACTAGATTAAAATAAAGTGTGTCCCATTTTTATAGAGTTTTTTATAATTTTTTCCATTTTTTATGCAGTAGGTAGAGAGTTTTCCATTTATATAATAGTTATTATTGGTCCCCGATATTGTCATCTTTTCTCAACAAAAAAATATAAGGTTCTGGGAATTCTTCAGTGGAATTCTAGGAACAAAAAAGTATTGATATAAATTGAATAAAACGGGGTCTTTTTAGTCTATTTTGTTAATTTATTTGTAAATGCTTTAATGTTTCTATGTCACTTCTATAATGTAGTGTCAACCTAATGTAAAATAAACGTTTAGTTTTTTTTTATTTGAGTAAATTCACAAATTTTAATTTTTTTTAGTGTATTCTTTCTCTCAACATTCCCTTTTCTATTGACAATAATGTATCAAATAAATATAATCTGAGCGTGGATAAATTAGTCCATTTCTCTCCGCTCTTCGGTTTATCTTTATTATGTTGAAAAATTCTTCTATATTTTTTTCTGTTTGTTTTGTCTTTTTTAAATTTTTTTTATTGGGATTCCTATTGTATCTATACATGACATAATCCTTTTTTGAGTTCGGGTTGCTAACTCAACGGTAGAGTACTCGGCTTTTAAGTGCGGCTAGCATCTTTTACACGTTTGTATGAAGCAAGTGATTCGTCTATACCATCGGTAGAGTTTGTAAGACCACGACTGATCTTGAAAAAAATGACTGGAAAAAACAGCATGTCGTATCAATAAAGAATTATAAGAATATTTTGTTCTTACTGTTATGGGGATAGGGCGAAATCCTTCTTAATTTAACAAGCAAATAAATTCAAACTAAATTGAAAGTTAGGTCGACTAAATAAATGGATAGATCCTAACTATAGGTTCCAATTATAGGAAAATAAAAAGTAACGAGCTCCTGTTCTTAATTTTTGAATAATTACCCGATCTAATTAGTCGTTAAAACTATATTAGTCCTTGACGCGGGGAATGCTTTTCCCATGAGCGTATTATCGTTTTGAATCCTAACTATTAGCTATCTCCATTATGTAGTATAAATAAATGTGTATGAAGAAGGCAGTATATTGATAAATAAATATTTTTTTAATCAAAAGAGCGATTGGATTGAAAAAATAAAGGATTTCTTACCATCTTGTTATCCGAACATAAAGCTCTTGTTGGAAAAAACAGAGGATCCAGAGTCCGTTTTTGAATCGTATCTTTTTCCGAGGTATCCTATTATTTTATTATTTTTTATTATTTTTAAGATAATACCTTGTTTTGACTCTATCGTACTATGTATCATTTGATAACCCAACATATCCGATCCTATTTTCGGTTAAAATAAAATTTCCAATGACGAAATATCGAGGATTTTTAGAGCTAGATAGATCTGGGAAATATCAACTCCTATACCCACTTATCTTTCGGGAGTATATGTATGCATTTGTTCGTGATCATGCTTTAACTAGAAGTAACTTATTAAAAAAAGGGAGTTCTCGCAATCACTATAGTTTACTGATTATAAAACGTTTAATTTTTCGAATGTATCAAACGAATCATTTGATTATTTCCCATAAAGATTCTAACCAAAATCAAATTTTTGGGTTCAATGATAATTTGTATTATCAAATGATATCAGAGGGGTTTGTCGGCATTATGGAAATGCCATTTGCCCTACGAGTAACATCTTCCTTACCGAGGCGAGAAGTCATAAAGTATTATAATTTACAATCAATTCAGTCAATATTTCCTTTTTTAGAGGACAAATTTACACATTTAACTTATGCTTCAGATGTACTAATACCCTATCCGATTCATCTGCAAATCTTAGTTCAAACTCTTCGATGTTGGGTCAAAGATGCCTCTTCTTTGCATTTATTAGGGCTTTTTCTTCAAGAGTATTATAATTGTAATAGCTTTTTTATTCCAAAAAATTATAAATATAAATATATTTCAATTTTTTCAAAGAGTAATCCAAGATTTTTTTTGTTCCTGTATAATTCTTATATTTGTGAATATGAATCTGTCTTACTTTTTCTCTGCAACCAATTTTCTCATTTACGATTAACATCTTCTGGTGTCTTTTTTGAGCGAATATTTTTTTATGTAAAAATAAGGAATCCTATAGAAGAAGTGTTTCCTAATGATGGCCTATGGCTCCTTCAGGATATTGTCATGCATTATGTAAGACATCAAGGAAAATCAAGTCTGGCTTCAATGGATACGCCCCTTTTGATTAATAAAAGTAAATTTTACTTTGTCCGTTTATTGCAATGGCATTTTTATGTGTGGTCTCAACCAGGAAGGATATATATAAACCAATTATGCAAGCGTTCCCTAGGCTTTTTGGGCTATCTTTCACGTATGAGAATAAATCTTTCATTGGTACGGAGTCAAATGCTAGAAAATTCTTTTATACTGGATAATGCTATGAATAAAATTGATATACTAATTCCAATTAGTGCTTTGATCGGATCGTTGGCTAAAATGAAATTTTGTAATATGTTATGGCATCCCATTAGTAAGTTGACTTGGGCGGATTCTTCAGATTTTTCTATTATTGAACGATTTGCGCGTATATGCAGAAATATTTTTCATTATTATAGTGGATCCTCAAAAAAAAAGACTTTGTATCAAGTAAAATATATACTTCAACTTTCTTGTTTTAAAACTTTGGCTCGTAAACACAAGAGTGCTGTACGCGTTTTTTTGAAAAGATTTGGTTCAGAATTTTTGGAAGAATTCTTTACAGGGGAAGAAGAGTTTCTTTCTTTAATTTTTCCAAAAACTTATTCCACTTTGAGAAGGTTATATAAAGGGCGAATTTGGTATTTAGATATTTTTAGCCTAAAAGGTCCGTCCAGTCAATTATAAATGATTGGTTATGCAACCCGCAAAAAGTAAGTTTTTTTTAATGAAGGCGAGATAACAAAAAATTTAATTTATTTTAAAATATTAAAATAGTTGAAATGTTCATGTAGTAAGGGTTGATCAATAGAGTTTTCAAAATCTTGTCTAAAAACGTATGTTAATTTTACATATATACATAGGGAAAGCCGTGTGCAATGAAAAATGCAAGCACGGCTTGGGGGAAGATTTTTTACTATTTGTTATTAAAATTAATAAATTTAATTTTAGAACAAGTAAATTGTCTATTCCATCCGACTAGTTCCGGGTTCGAGTCCCGGGCAACCCATTATTTCTAATATAGAAAAATCTTTTGTATTTGTATATAAATCGGAATCTTTTAAAGAATTTAAATTATCTAAAGATAAAGAAGAGCATAGATATATCTATGAACTGGTTGACATGGGATAGAAATCATGTTATACTGTTGAATAACAAGCTATCAATTATCTATATTGAATTCTATTTATAGCGAATTCATGTGCTTGGGAGTCCCTGATGATTAATGATTAAATAAACCAAGATTTTACCATGACTGTGATTTTAGAGAGACGCGAAAGTGAAAGCATATGGGGTCGCTTCTGTAACTGGATAACCAGCACTGAAAACCGACTTTACATAGGCTGGTTTGGTGTTTTGATGATCCCTACCTTATTGACTGCAACTTCTGTATTTATTATTGCTTTCATTGCTGCCCCTCCGGTAGATATTGATGGTATTCGTGAACCTGTTTCTGGCTCTCTTCTTTATGGAAACAATATTATTTCTGGTGCCATTATTCCTACTTCTGCAGCTATAGGTTTGCACTTTTACCCAATCTGGGAAGCGGCTTCTGTTGATGAATGGTTATACAATGGTGGTCCTTACGAACTAATTGTTCTACACTTCTTACTTGGTGTAGCTTGTTATATGGGTCGTGAGTGGGAACTTAGTTTCCGTCTGGGCATGCGCCCTTGGATTGCTGTTGCATATTCAGCTCCTGTGGCAGCAGCTACTGCTGTTTTCTTGATCTATCCAATTGGTCAAGGAAGTTTTTCTGACGGTATGCCTTTAGGAATCTCTGGTACTTTCAATTTCATGATTGTATTCCAAGCTGAGCACAATATCCTTATGCACCCATTTCATATGTTAGGTGTAGCTGGTGTATTCGGCGGCTCCTTATTCAGTGCTATGCATGGTTCCTTGGTAACTTCTAGTTTGATCAGGGAAACCACTGAAAATGAATCTGCTAATGAAGGTTACAGATTCGGTCAAGAGGAAGAAACCTATAATATCGTAGCCGCTCATGGTTATTTTGGTAGATTGATCTTCCAATATGCTAGTTTCAACAATTCTCGTTCATTACACTTTTTCTTAGCTGCTTGGCCTGTAGTAGGTATTTGGTTCACCGCTTTAGGTATTAGCACTATGGCTTTCAACTTAAATGGTTTCAATTTCAATCAATCTGTAGTTGATAGTCAAGGTCGTGTAATTAATACCTGGGCTGATATCATCAACCGAGCTAATCTTGGTATGGAAGTTATGCATGAACGTAATGCTCACAATTTCCCTCTAGACTTAGCTGCTGTTGAAGTATTATCTACAAATGGATAATAATCTAATATTAGATTAGTATAGACCAGTTTTTGAAAATAAAGGAGCAATACTTACAGTTTTTTAGTAAAAACTGTAAGTATTGCTCCTTTTCGTTAATTTTTTTTTATCAAAAAAAATTAATATTGTATTTTTAATTCAAATATTTTTATATAGCTATATTATAGGGGCGGATGTAGCCAAGTGGATTAAGGCAGTGGATTGTGAATCCACCATTCGCGGGTTCAATTCCCGTCGTTCGCCCGGGACCATGTGACTATTATTTCTTTTTCCCCTTTTATGTTAAGCATATTTATTTTTTTTAATAAATGGTTAGCCACAAAAGGGTTTTTTTTTAGTGAACGTGCCACAATAAATTACTCCTATTTTTTTATAAAGACGAAGAAACAAATTATATTTTCTTTCCTATTTACTACGGCGACGAATAATCAAATTATCACTATATTTATTCCTTTTTCTACTTCTTCTTCCAAGTGCAGGATAACCCCAAGGAGTTACAGGTTTTTTTCTACCAATTGAGCCCCTCCCTTCACCACCCCCATGGGGATGGTCTACAGGGTTCATAACTACTCCTCTTACTACAGGGCGCTTACCTAGCCAACATTTAGATCCGGCTCTACCCAAACTTTTCTGGTTCACCCCAACATTCCCCACTTGTCCAATTGTTGCTGAGCAGTTTTTGGGTATCAAAC
>OY282532.1:282500-335023 GCA_958296335.1 Urtica urens | reverse complement strand
TGGTCAGGACACCACGATTTATTTCTTACTAATAAAGCCGACTTCACTCGAGCATGTTTGTTGAATTATGTATGGAATTTGATGAGAAATCTGGTTCGATGGCTCTTCTCCACTAACCACAAGGATATAGGGACTCTATATTTCATCTTCGGTGCTATTGCAGGAGTGATGGGCACATGCTTCTCAGTACTGATTCGTATGGAATTAGCACGACCCGGCGATCAAATTCTTGGTGGGAATCATCAACTTTATAATGTTTTAATAACAGCTCACGCTTTTTTAATGATCTTTTTTATGGTTATGCCGGTGATGATAGGTGGATTTGGTAATTGGTTTGTTCCGATTCTGATAGGTGCACCTGACATGGCATTTCCACGATTAAATAATATTTCATTCTGGTTGTTGCCACCAAGTCTCTTGCTCCTATTAAGCTCAGCCTTAGTAGAAGTGGGTAGCGGCACTGGGTGGACGGTCTATCCGCCCTTAAGTGGTATTACCAGCCATTCTGGAGGAGCTGTTGATTTAGCAATTTTTAGTCTTCATCTATCTGGTGTTTCATCCATTTTAGGTTCTATCAATTTTATAACAACTATCTTCAACATGCGTGGACCAGGAATGACTATGCATAGATTACCCCTATTTGTGTGGTCCGTTCTAGTGACAGCTTTCCTACTTTTATTATCACTTCCGGTACTGGCAGGCGCAATTACCATGTTATTAACCGATCGAAACTTTAATACTACCTTTTTTGATCCCGCTGGAGGGGGAGACCCTATATTATACCAGCATCTCTTTTGGTTCTTCGGTTACTCTTTGGCCCTTAATACAAAATACAGACGCATTGCGCTATATGCTGGGACTGTCTCTAATGGTACTCCAACTATGATTATGATATCTGTTTCTTATGTATGAAAGAAATACAACCATTAAATGTCCAATACCTCTGTACGAGTATCTCACTCCGTCATTTCGATACCTCTCGTATCCTCTCGAGGCATTTATCTCACTCCGTCATTTCGATACCTTTTTTTTCTAGTCAAAATGGAGTATCAATGTAAGACACAATCAGCAGGTTTCCAACGACATAAAAGCTGTCTAGTAGGAACCTCAGAGACTACATGCGCAACAACTTATCCTAAATCCTTCTGTGAGTGGCTAGCTGGAATTATCGATGGTGATGGAAGTATTCAAGTGAGCCTTAGTAAACAGCGCAAAGGATATACTTCTCTTGAAATTACTATGGGACTTGAAGATCTACCACTACTACGATATATCCAACATATGCTTGGTGGAAGTCTTTTTTTTATGCGATCAGGTGCCAAATCTTCTCGTTATCGACTACATAATCAACTTGGTATGATTAAACTAATTCATTGTATTAATGGTCATATTCGACATTCAGCACGACTACTTCAACTACATCGTGTCTGTCAAGTACTGGATATCCCAGTAATTCTACCTATTACACTAGATGCTCAATCAAATTGGTTTGCTGGATTCTTTGATGCCTCAGGTACCATTGATATCGCTATGCCCATTCATGATAAGCATCGACTACCTCAACTAAGTATTCGAGTAATTAATAAACTTCTACAAGACGTAGAGTCTTATAAAGTAGTATTTGGAGGAAATATCTACTTTGATAGTAGTCAAAATGGTTACTATCAATGGTCTGTACAAAGTCGAAAAGATATTATCATGATGCTAGATTACTTTAAATCAAGTACTTTCCGAAGTCATAAATCACGACGATTCTTCCTTATTGAGGAATATTACAGTCTTTACGAAAAAAAAGCATTTAAACCAGACAGTATTCACCATAAAGCAGGACTAGCTTTCCTAGACAAATGGAATCTTAGAAGTTGATGATATAGTCCACCTTTCTTACTGCAATAAAAAAAGAGAGAAGCACCCTGAAGTTTACATCCTCATTCTGCCTGGATTCGGTATCATAAGTCATATTGTTTCGACTTTTTCGGGAAAACCGGTCTTCGGGTATCTAGGCATGGTTTATGCCATGATCAGTATAGGTGTTCTTGGATTTCTTGTTTGGGCTCATCATATGTTTACTGTGGGCTTAGATGTTGATACCCGTGCCTACTTCACCGCAGCTACCATGATCATAGCTGTCCCCACTGGAATAAAAATCTTTAGTTGGATCGCTACCATGTGGGGGGGTTCGATACAATACAAAACACCCATGTTATTTGCTGTAGGGTTCATCTTTTTGTTCACCATAGGAGGACTCACTGGAATAGTCCTGGCAAATTCTGGGCTAGACATTGCTCTACATGATACTTATTATGTGGTTGCACATTTCCATTATGTACTGTCTATGGGAGCCGTTTTTGCTTTATTTGCAGGATTTTACTATTGGGTTGGTAAAATCTTTGGTAAAAAAAGGACGCTCGAAAGAATCAAGGAAAAACCCGCTCTTCTTTGGCGAACCCTCGTCTTAAAATTGGCTATGTTTTGTGTTATCCTTCTTTTGGGATTCGACCTCACTCATTCCGAAGCGTTTGCGGAAGACGTGGAAGATGTGGTTCTCGGACCCGATCCGTCCGTTCCCCAATATGGGGGCGACAGCCGGGAGGCGATAGAGAGGCGCCTCCTGTCTCGAAATCCCCAAGAGCCCGTTGAAGTGACGCGGTACAAGGCCGAAGATCTTCTTCGATATAAAATTGCCATCTGTCGTCGAATGGCACAATGGCATCCTGAGGGGGACTGGGAAGCGCGGGGGGCTCGAGCGCTTGACATCAACAACCCAAGGAGGCACGGGACAGGCGAGCCCACGGTGCAGTCTCTGGCTAACATCCTTAAAGATCTGGATGAGTTGAGTATCTTATCAGATTCTTTTGAAGTATTGAAGGAAAAGGTGAGGCATCGTTTGCCCTAATGATGGCCTTTCTGATCTCATCCGTATTCCAAACAGTGATCAGGTCAAAACCCCAGCCATCGATCAGATCGCAAGGCACTCGAGAGGATTGCTATAGAAAAACGAGTAGATCTTGAGTTCAATCATGGAAAGGAGTTTTTCTCAAGATCAGTCACCCACCGTGAAAATTTATCGATAAAAAAAGAAAACCTGCCCCCGTCCTAAGAATAGGAGATTAAGGCAGTTTCAGTTACTTTTTGTATTTTAAACTTCTCATGTCCGCAATTGGTATTCGAGTTGTTGGTCTGAGGGTGGAAAAGCGCGGTAAGGGGGAGGGCGGCGCCCCTTGCTTTTGACATTGAGAAAGAAGAAATAAGAATAGCTTTTAACTTGCTATCGGCCATACACTAATGGCATTGTGGAGCTCATTCATAAGTCAGTCTTTCTTTAGAACAGAGTTAGATGTGGCCTTTCATTCCTTAGGGAGTGAGAGGGCTAAGGGGAAAGGGTGGGTCCATGTTTGTAGCAGCCACCCTGAAGTGATTTTCCCATGCGAATGCGGGGAGCCAAGCCACTCAATAAAACAGCTAGGTATCTCTTTCCGCTAAATACCTTTGACCCACTCCATATAGATAATAAAACAAGCTATAATTTTTAGTCTCATTTATGGTTGCAACTATTATTCGATTTATTGCACTTACAGAGTCCGTTTCGCAGTATGGGGTTTATATACAATTATGAAAGTAAGTATGGCATTTTTACAAGGTTATAATATGCTTTTCCATGTAACGTATAGATCATATACTGATGGTAGGACGGGTGATGAATTAAGTCAGAACAGTACTATGGAAGATCGAGTTGATGTTAGAAAATGTTCTCTTTGGTATTTGAAATAAACAATGTTTACGCTGTCTTTAAGCAGAATGATTCTAACTATGATCTTTCGGAAGAAGATATTCTAGGTATTCAAAACGCACTTCTATCTGGAAATTACCACTTTTCCCCACTTCGCCTTGTTCGCGGGTCGAATATAGCCTTCGATGTCGAAGCCTCTCTAGCTGACGAAGTCGTTATTGGGGCACTTTGTGCTATCTTAATCCAAGAGTTAGGCCTATCTTCTTATTTTCGTAAATCTTGCTATAGTACTTATACTAAAGAGAGATCATTGAACCATTGCCTCGATACCATTCAAGAGTGGAGTGATATATACGCTCTTCTTCGACTAGATTGAAATAATTCATATATCCAGTTCTCCAGGTCACGACTTATAGAAAAAGTGGGCCCTATTGTTCACAATGATGATGACTTAGTCAAGTTGATCTCGTCTTTTTGTAACTTACCCATTGTTGATAATATGGGCAGAGACTTCTCGCTCAATACTGGCGTTCCTCCTATTACTTTCATAGCTGAAATTCTATTCAATAGCATTTTGGACGATATTGATCAGAAAATTGAAGAACGATTGCCTTGCCCGCTTTCAAAATGAAATATTCATTCCCATTTATCATAAAGATGAAGAACAGTATTATTATACAGCTTTGAACGATATTTTCAATGAATGCCATTTTCTTTCGCCTACCTTTGAACGTGCTGTTAGGGGAAGCCGACCCGAAGGGCGAATCAGTAATATAGTTGGTACGGTGAGCGAGTGAATCACAGTACCAACCTCAAGGACGGTTGGCGATGTTATGAACGATCAGCTAGAAATCGTACTGCCGCCGTAGGCCTAAGCTGCTAATCTGTGAGTGGAAAGAGCTACAATTAAAGAGCGGGAACCCTGGATAGATTGATTGTTGGATTGATTGCCGTGCCCGATACGAGAATCTTTCCTTTGAACATCTTCGACGCCGATAGATAGGGGTTATGATTGGGAAACGACTCTACTATATATATATGCGGTCCCTTCCCTCGAAAGAGAACCGTATAGCTACCAATTGCTAGGGATAGCCCTCCCATTGGCTATTGGATGTAATGAGTTGATTGTACTGCCTGCCCTGTGTTCTTTTTATCCATTGGTCTTGGGAACACCACTTCATAGAATAGAGTACCTTTTCCTGGGAGCTAGAGAGAGACATGGAACACACACCTGCTTTATGAAAAGATAGGAGGGACTGAAAGAGCATATATCGGAAGGAAAGAGCTACCTTTATGATATACGCGGGTGTTTATGACCCTAGGGAGAAAGAACAACGAATATATCGGACTAAAGGGCAAGTAGCTTGTTGGTTCAAATCCAAATCGTGAGATATCTATTAATCTTTAGCTGGTCATGGCCATAATGTGCTGTTTTTTTTTTCCTCGGATTCATTGGAACCTTCTCGCGAAAATGGTTCCTGTAAAGCAAACTAAGAGCGGGAAAGGAACTAGAGCGGGCATAAGCTCACCAATTAGGATGCGTGATTGACGCATCTTTTTTTTTCTGGGAGGGAAACAACTAGGGAAGGACACCTGCTCTCCAATTTCTATTCTTTGTTATTTGTACCGAACTTCTCTGTTCCAAACGCGAGAGTCATTCTTTCGATTAATGACTTTCCGCTTCTTCTTTCTGCAGAAAAGGGTCAAACTTCGTACCGACAACTGGAAAAGATCGGAATCAAGTAATTCAACCTGGGCATCCTTAGAACGAGAGTCTGGACAGTAAAAGAAATAGGCCTTGCTAATTTTTCTTCAATTATTCCATCACATATAGAAGTCGTTGAATGAGAGAGATTCCGTTGGTTATAGACTGAGTGAGCGGAGTAAGTCAGTAACTCTTATCGAACTTCTAAAAAGAGTATCAAAGCTTCTTAGGTCAAGTTCCAATCTTGTCTTCTTAAGATCTTCTATCAGTTTAGCCCTTCTTCCACATGAGATCGTATTTTTCCTAACTCCATGTAGCACCACTATCCAATGAAAAAAATCCTGTTATTTCACTTCTGTGGAGATGAACAATAAGGAATGTCTGTGGGTCCTTCTTCATCGAAGTGTACAGTTCTCTAATAAATGTGCGATCAAAGAATTTTAAGTGGATTAGTGCATGAATTACATTTTGGGAATGCTTAAGTGTTAAGAGCATCTTGCTATGGGCACATACATGCGAGTCCTCTTGCTCCAATACTTGACTTTCCTCCTACTGCTTATTATCTGGAGCTACTTCCTCCCGCATACTTATTTCCCCCGCAAGTCTTCAACCAACCAAGTCCTAGACTCGGTCTTTCAACAATCCATTTGAGTCACAACCCTCTTTCCTTCTTTATTCGAGAGTAATCTTGGCTTCTTCTTCTCGATGATGTCCCTGTGAGTGAAGCAGTACTTCTCTTCCGTAGTGAATCCTGAAATAGAATAATATATGCTTTTGACCTTTACTCTACAAGAGATTGCGTGTGAGATACCACTGACTTAAAAGAAAAAGCTGGAGATACTCCTCCCAAAGGGCACTAGGAGACTAGACATATTACATTACGGGCACTGGATCTCGGGGCACTCAGACTAGTGATAACGGGAATCCTAGACCTGTAAGAGCTAGACTCGCACGAGGTTAAAAAAAAAAAAAGAAATTAGATTAGGCGCTAGCTTAGGGGCCTATTCCTAAAACCATGAAAGTTAGTCAGAAAAACGTTATCCTAGACTATATTGAGGAGTAAGAAAGGGGCACCCATAACAATGAGGTCATTCTTGCATAGGCTTGGCCTTGCTTTGATGATGGGTAGGCTTGTTGTGCTTTGGGCCCTTCTGTGGGCTTTCATCGAGGTTTCATCGAAACAGGCCCGAGTCTTCATTTGTAGGACTTTCTTTGTGATGGTTCATGTAGGCTTGGGTCTTTCATTCGGGCCCTATTGGGGCACCCTGTGGGCCAATGCGTATAAGCTTGGGCTTTCTTAACGTGGCTCATTTGACGACTCAGTACATGGATGTCACGAATCTATTAGCATAGAATATGGAATCTTTTCCACGTAAGCTGGTTGTACAAAGTTTGTTTGTTCATACAGGCAGTATGATTTGGGGATCTTTTGTTTGCTCTGCAAGGTAGCCAGAGCCAGCCAGTTTTTCATTAAACAGGCATGATAGTCTTCAACTGCAGAAAAGTAGTGCGGAGAACTAGTAAGAATTGTGCCTGCCATCCAATTCGTGACGTGGATGATCCGCCGAATCCATTGCTGACTTCACCACGATCGATTAGGTTAAACGGTTCTGCAAAGTTTGTTTGTTCATACAGGCAGCGTGGTTATAGTAGTAAGAATTGTGCCAGCCATGCAATTCGTACTGCATGGCGATATTACTCTACCACTCTATAAATGGAGGCTCGATAAGTGTCTTCACTTCATCAAATTAAAATTAAAAAAATTGAGTACTAGCACGTATGGCTATGGATGCTGCAAACAGGCTTTCTGCAATTGCTGCCGAAATGGAGCAATTGAAAAATGAAATAAAAGAGCACCGTATAAGGCTAAACTTCCTTTTGATAAGTGTTAGAACAATGGATCCTGCAAGGAAAGAAGCGCGCATTCGCGCTACCAGAGAGCGCATAGAGGGTTTGGAGACGAGGCAGCAAGCGCTGCGGGCGGAGCAGGAAGACCTAATTGTGCGTGCTGTCACCCGCGGTCCCCGGGGAGACTAGAATAGAAGAGTCCGTCGACTCTTTTTAGTTTTAGAAGGTTTAAATTAAATAAGTGTCTGGAGACATTTGTTTTCATGTCTGGTGTTCTTTGTCTTTTTTTAGTGTAGATCTACTCCGGTGCCTACTGGAGATAGACTCCTATCTATGCTAACTTTCTTTGTTTTGTTTTATTTGTTATGTTTGCATGTATAGTATGGTATGGTAAAACCCCTAGTGTAAAATGTTTACTACTTAATGCTATGCTAATAGAATAATGAATAAAGACTTTTTCCCATAATTACTACAAGCACTTTTAGAAAAAGGTGGCTTAACTAAAGAAAGAAAGATGGAACCATATGCATTCTTAAAAGAAAGCGCTTTGCCTTACCTATGATGAAAGGAATAATAGACTTACATCACGATCGACTAAAAGGAAAGTCGCCCCAGATAGGGGGATATTGGTTCTCCAATTCGTGAGCACATTACTTAGCAGTGAACTGTCCTGCTAGCCTTACCCTGCAGTGAAGTTTCTTCCTTCCCTGACTTGCTTGAAAAAAAGCATTTCTTTTCCTTCGCTCGTAGGGGAAATACTTAACACTGGAATCCGGTCTGTCTATCTTACATCGGTTCTTCCATCTCGTTCATACCCGGCGAAGAAAAAGCTTCAATTCACAACCTAGGATAGCTAACGCTACCTTGCCTGAAGACATGGGATTGCCGTAGAAGTCACATGCCGAGCAAGTTCTTGCCTCCTCTTCCTCTACCTATCTCGGGTAAGCTACATCCATACATAGTCTAATCCTCTGATTTACTGTACTAGGTACGGAATCTTAGTCCCAAGAGTTCTGCAGAAGCGGGCTTAGAAAGGGCGGTCCTATATCAACTTAGTTGATAAAGGCAGGTAGTACCCAAAGACTGACTTTCAAAAGGCAGCTATCTTAATCACGACGTTCTTAAAGGTTGGAGAGCCTACACTTAGTTTCAAAAAGGTTGGTATTAGCATTAGCACTCGCTTAGGTGCTAAAGGTAGAAAGGTAGATATGTAAATCACTTAGTCCTTGAACTAGGGATAGGGCCTATTAATCAAATTCCAATAGAGTAGCAGTACTATACTAGTGAAGGAGGAAATCGTAGTCCCACAGGATTCAATGAAGCAATGCCTTTTTCCTCTGCTTAAGTACCATAAATCAAGGAGAGTTTTACCAATCCTGCCATCCTAGAACGTTAGCGTACAAGAGGGGCATTTCTCAATTGAGTTAGTCACACATGGAATCTCAGATGTGGAAGTTTTATTCCGATTTATTTGGCGTTTAGTTGGCTGCACTCTAGGTCTCACCTAAGATCCTTAGTCTATCCGAGGCTCTCGTTAACTGGGGCACGATAGAACCGATGGTCAGTACCTCTTTACTAGGGAAGGGGTTCCCGGGAGATAGCTCTGGTTCGTGCGCATTAGAAGTAGACATGAGTGGTTGTCTTAGCGCGCATCGAAGCGACATGCGTGAAAGACCTTGCCTCAGTGCTCTCGCTTTGAGGGATTCCTTCTCGCTTGCTGTCTAAGCTCTTCGATCCTGCCCTGCTTTGATTCTTGCGCTTGCTTGTGCCCCCTTCTTTCTTTGGCGCTTGCCTGGATCGCTATCTTACTAGCAGTAGTGCTGTTTTCTATTTTAGTTTCCCCTTTTTCCTTTTATCGAGCATAATGATTCGAATCGGGCTTTTTGGTAAAATTCTTTGCCGAAAGAGTTCTCCCTTATCGGATGGCATCAGATGCCAGTGGCCTCTTAGCTTTGTGGGCGATATCGGATGGTTAGTATCTCACCGCATAAGTGTCAGGGATGGCGTAGTTCATTAGTGCTTTCCCGAGGATGTCTGTGCGTGCTCTCCCGTCTTTAGTCTTTCTCGGCGTCAACCGTTCTTATACCTTACCTTATTGCGCTGTGCGCTCTTCGCCTTCTAGCTAGCAAGCCAAAGGAAGGGCGGGATAGAGCTCAAAGACAGGCTGAGGGCAGAGAAGGACAGACGAGACAAGGAAGCAAACAAAGGAGAAAAGAGAGATCAGAATGGAGGCCGTTAAGGTTGAACGAACGGTAGGCCCAACTCTGTATACTTAGCCGGAAGCAGGGCATTCCACCGATTCGACTTAGGGTTAGGGAGAATAGCTTTCCTTATAGTTTAAGAGCTTCTTTCCGTTACTAGTTGACAAGTTTAGTTGTCACTCGGAGCCACTCTGTCAACAAAACAAGCCGTTAGTCAATAGGTTAATTACCGTGTTCGGTATCGGCAGAGAAAGTAGAGAAGGACAGTGACACAATAGCTCTAACATAAACAAGCTGTCAAGAGGGAGCAATGCAGTCAGTATACAGAATCGGCTTTTTAACCATTCGATTCGCGGGCTTAGTCACCCCTACCCTATGGATGGTTTCATAGCTTCTGTCAGGTCAGGAGTGAACGAAGGAGAACAGAGAGGCTAAGGCTAACTAACTTACATGATTTCAACTATGCCTGAAAGGTGAACAAGAAGAGTGTTCACTAGTAGCTAGTATTGAAAGAAAAGAAGCCGTTCCTTCGCTGCTTGCTTTGTGCGCTAAGAGCTTTCTTTCCTTGCCAAAGTTAGGATAGGAAGAATTGTCTGATCTTTTGTTTGAACAAGCCTTGTTACTACGTTACTAAAGAAAGAATGTGCCATACTATCGAACTATAGGCGAGATGAAGTGAAGCAAGCAAGGGAAGAGTTCCGACAAAGCGATTGATCCAGTTAAGATAAGATCGATAGATAGAGTACGGGACAGGACCAACACTAACAGGGGACGTAGAACATATTTATTTAAAGGAATCGCCAGACAGAACTAAAAGCTAGAAGAAAGATGACCGGGGGCCGGGAATCGAACTATTAAATTCAAATAAGGACCGATGATCATCAACAGACCTTTATAATCTTATAAAACCCTGACTATAATCGATTATTTGCACAGATCCGCTGAAATAAGGCCTATATTCGCATTTGAATTGACCTTTCGTACTGAGGACGACCTATGAGATGGTTTGAACCGGGCTTTCTACTAAATCAAAGAAGCAATAGAGAAGAACTAATGGACAGACCAGACCGCATAATACTCTTTACTGGAATGAAAAGAAAGAGAAGGGATTCACGGGCAGAGGAGAAAGAGACTTTTTAAAGAAGCGATTCGTTAAACAAGGGATGAGCGTTGACCAAGCAGTTTAAACCGATTATTGTACAGTTGACCTCAGACCTATTCCCGATTGCAGAAGCGGAAAGGCGGAAAGTTTAACATATGACCGAAGAGTTGCTAACAAGAGCAGCAAATCGAGTTCATTAAATTAAGAAGGGAGCGGAAACGCTATTCATGGGCTGAGCAACGGACAGATAGAGTTTTATTAAAGCGATACAGATCGATTCGATAAGAGCTAACACGGAAAAATCTTTTATATTAATACAGATGTCGCACATAGAGATTGAGCATAGCGAGCGGAAGGCCTAATTGCTCCTATTCGATCGTTTACTAAAGATAAATTCCCAATAAACGAGAGGCAGGGGACCGCCTATTCGACAGCTTTAACGAGGCTTCTTCTTAAATATCAATTACCAATAGATCTCAGACTAATTCAAGGCTTTAATAGAAAGGAAGATTGCATATTTGTATTCAAAGAAAGCCCTTTTTAGTATTTTTAGTGAACCTATAGATGAGACCCTAGAGAGTCCGTAAACTCCCGATTTAGACATAAAAATAGGCCATTCCGGACCTTTTCCTCATGGAACGAGAAGACCGATGCCACTATCGCCTCTTGGCTTTGCTTTAATAGATTATATTCGACTGGAAGGGAAGCGCACCTTGACTCTGAAAAAGTCAAAGGGCAAGCAAGGGAAGTGCGAGCTAACTAATGGCAAGGGCCGGAAATAGAGAGTTTTGAAGGGAATTGCATTCATTAAGGAAGCAAACAAGCATCGATCTATTTAAGGAAGGGATTCGCCCTATCCACCAAGCGTTAACTGCTACACGAGAGTACAGCTAACCTAAGCGGGAAGAGCATATTGAATTAACAGACGGGAATCAAATCAAACTATTGAATTAAAGGAAGGGAATTGCACAGGAATGCTAGACTCCAAAAATTTTGCCTTACGTTTTGTTTACTCCACTTGAAGAGAGTCCCTAGCGTACTATACTTTGATAAAGGGAATGCTACCGATACTTTCAAGACTCATCCTCTGGCAAAAGCTTGACTTTCTTACTTTAATAGCCTATTTATTATTATATATTGCCTGTGCCAGTTTGCGCCTGCCACTCGTACTGAACTAACCAAAGAAGCAAGAGATACTGAAAGCGATTGACTTCTTGTCTTAGCTTCTATAAAAGTAAACAACTAATCCTTTCCTCTTGAATTCAGAATTCACTCCATAGCTTTCAAAGAAAACCTTTTATCCTTCGTTGGCCCCTCTCTAATCTCTTTAACAAAGCTCGTTACTAAATAAAGAAAGCCCGTAGATCGAAACTTCTAACAGGTAAACCTATCTCCGGATTCCTTGACTAACTGAGCTTGAAGCGAGTTTTTTACTAATCAGTACTAGTAGAATAGAGTGCTACTACAGGAGAGAAGGAAGTAATGAATACTTCAATCGCGCTTAACTCATACTTCAATACTTCAATCGCTTAACCCGGAAGGTATCATTCAAGTGTGACTTCTATGCCTAAAAGAAAGGCGCTATTATCGATAGTTCTTCTTGCTTCAGTTCCCTATGAGATTGATTGAACAGAGCTTCTTGCTACATAGAAATGCCCTACGAGCCCTACAAGACAGAGTAGGAAATGTTAATGCGAACTCAAAGAATGGAGAGGGGAGATATTGAACGGAAGCACAAGAACAAGCAAGGGATTACTTGCTAAAGGAATGCTTACCGAGGGGCCCTATGTATACTACTGCCAGCCTTTCACTCCTCAAGTCAGGAACCAAGCTACGGATGAGCGCTATTTATCATTCTCAAGGAATTCTCCAAAGCGAGGCTCCTATTTACTCCCTGAGGCTTAGCGCAGGCGAGTCCCGAGCAAGTACTAGATAGAGGGAAAGGGGGATATTGAATTAGAGGAAAGGAATAGCAGACCGTGGAAAGCGACTCTCCTAAACGGGAAAAAGCAAGGGCTTACCTTATAAGCTCTTTTTAAGTTTCCTTTTCACTAAAATAAAAAGAAAAGGCCTTCTAGCGATAGAGACTAACAAGGGAACTTACCAATACTACTACATTACATGAAACGTAGTTCAAGTTTTCGCCCGATGATCAAAGGAATATTCATATAATAATATATATATATATATATTATTATATATAAGTATTAACAACTACTTCTTTCTCTTATAAATAAGACGACCCTTTGCTTTCTGCCCTTTTTCGTCATTGCCCTACCACCTGGGCAAGAACCTCAGGTGCTACAACTACTCAATCAATTAAATTCTTATTATTCGTTGAGCGAGCAAGACCCGGAGTGGCTAATTTGGGTACAGGAAGAGCTTAATTATAGGACTCCACCCGCCCGGATGGCTCAACGAATTTGCTCCTTTATCCACTTGGAACAAACGGAGATGACTAGAATGGAATTAATCGGCGCGTTCAAACATATATATATATTATTCGAACGGAGTCTTTCTTCCAGTCGAACCTTCCATTCTAGAGTCCTGTCTGTGTCAAATGGGTACTTGAGCGGCATAATATTTCTTTTAGTCGCTTTGCTCTGGAACAGGCTCTCCATGATCTTTATATAAGCAACGTCCACTCCCCATTTTTTAGTGAAGTTATACAACAAAATGAATTGCCTTAGCCTTTTCAAAAGCAGGGGAGTCTTGTCCATCTAAAGCAGCAAAGCAGACTTCAGAGTTCTAGCTTTATTCAATTTTGTTTTTCAAGATAAAGTAGAGCTAGGAGTTGACTTGAAGAGGTTCGTACTACTACTTATAAAAGAATACAGCACTACTTCCTTCGAAGAGGCCTATCCGGCTATAACATTTTCATCAGCAAAAAATGTGGAACATTGCTCTCGGATTTCAGAAGCAAGAAGGATTCATTTGCTTCTTACCTCTTTGACTAGAGGTATGCCCTTCTTTCTGCGTTTGCCGCCGTCTCTAATGTATATTATACAGATAGATTCCATTTTTTATTGGGAGTTTTTTTTCTTACATAACCTTTAGAATTTCTATTTTTCCTTAGCGAAATCAAGCTTTTTTACTACTACCGAAAAAGCGGAAATTGGTCTTTATCGTAAAAAATATATTATGAGACGAACCAGTGCCGATTTAAAAGCAAAACCACCTCACCTAACCAAGAACAAGAAGCAGATGAGTCCCTGCCCCCAGCGGCAGCAATACCTGAAGAAGCCCTAAATGCCATGAATTGAGCTTAACCCAATCAATAGGAGGAGGAATCCTCACTAGCGGTTGTTTGTTTAGGTGCCGTAGACTGCTTGTCAAAGTTTCCATAACAGGGTGGCACTGCACCATAAGGATGAGAAGTCTGATTAACGCTAGCTTGTTGTTGTTTTGGCATGCTTGAGTTTGGCTCTCCATGGGAGCCTTGCCCTCTCTCTGAACATGGTCAGCAAGTGGGTTCATAAACTATGTTCAGATTCGGGTTCGATGGAGCAACGGTAGATGTTGAGAGTTGGGTAGAATTCCCATCAAGTTTGATTTTACCCTCCTCAATGAGGTCTTAAACAAAATAAATGGCTAAGAACTCAGCCTAGATGCAGACTGAATTATGTCTAAAAGGGAAGCAAAGACAGTCAGAAGGTGCGGATTATATCCCAGGATTCGTTCCACTTCATCGACAACAAAAGAAGGCAGTCGCTGCACACATACTATATTCAACCATCTCGGCATCCGGATGTGAAAGCAGAACTAGCGCTTAAGGTGCCGGGGGAAGAAGTCAAGTCTCATCCCTTTACTACGAAACCGAAACTAAGCGGCTATTCTTCATATCGAGAAAGTGAGAAGGATTTGCTGCTAGACTTTATGCTCTCCTTCCTTCAACTATGGTAGTTAAAGCATCATCCGAATCAGCCTTTCGGCTAGCACTTGGGATCGTTCAAAAAAAAAATTTCCCTGGAGCTGGGAAACCCCCTATTTACCGGGTCTGGGATCTATTTCAACTCGGAGATTGCCTGGTCTTTCTCGCCTTTCTCTACTATGCCTTTCATCGTGAACTACTAAATTCTCTTGTTCTTGTTGGCAAAGAGAAATCTAGCCTTTTTGCTTTCTCCTTTCTGGGTCCGGGCTAATTCTTTGTCAAGCACCAATTCTTCCTTTAGTCGATCAATTCCTTTAAGGGATCTACTACGGAAAGCATTTTAACAAGACCAATACCGATTAAGCATGTTGACTCTATCATCAAGCCTACCACCCTACCCGAAAGCATTCTCTCTATCCGAAAGCCTACCATCGACACTGACTCAATGCAAGGGAAAGAGAGTCATTATTTAAGCCATGCTAGCATTCGTTCCGAGTCGACAATAGGAAGAAGAGCTGATTCAACGTTAGCAAGAAGAGCTTCTTTTTCCTCCCCTAGAGAATTCACTCTCTGGATGTAAGATAGCAGCTAAGACCCTTTCTTCCGCATCAACTGGCTTTCCATTCCTAAAGAAAGTGTAATAAGTAAAGCTGGACCTTCTCCCTTCATGACAACCAAAAGAGAGAAGCCACCCGCGATACACCTACTATATGATCGTCGAATCACTGCCTTGTTCACTGAAATGCGAGAATCTCTTTTGAAGTTTAGAGCAAGCCCCCTCCCTATTGTTATACCGTTCGTGCCCCATACCCTTTTGTCTGAGATTTCCTGGTATTCAAATTCAAGTAGCTAGGGCTAGGTAGGGAGACATGGCTAAGGCAGAACTGAAAGTCTTCTCTACTTAACTCCGCTACTAGTTCTATTTTCACTAAGCCGAATCAGAGGAGGAAGGATTTGCTGCTTTCTTACTCTTACTCTTATTCCGTCACATCGAGGTAGTGCTCACTAATCGAAAATCTCCTTACGATCTCTCTTCGATTATTCAATTGATAGTTAGCGCTCCGTGGGACTGCTTGTTCGTGAGGTGGATGCTGGCTGACGAGGTATACCCAGGAAAGAAAGGACTATTCCCACTAACTAGCGCTTCGCCTCTTCTTATGCCTCTCGGGAGGCAGATTCTTGCTACTCCCATGTGCTGCTACCTAAGAGAAGATAGCGACTATCAGCTTACTACTGGAGCGTAATAGTGGAATCGCTAGCCTGCTTCACCCCTCTCGCTAACTTACTACCTCCGGCAGAAAAAAAAGGGCTATCTGTCAGGCAAGAAATCCACATTGACCGACAAGAATGTCTCAACCCAGTCTAGAATCGTCGATTTTGGCCTGATCTTCTGATTGACAACCAAACCAGCCTGACTTTCTAAGAAAAAGTCCCTTAGGGAATGGTCTTATCTGGCTTTAGACTCCTCTCAACGACACAAGGGACAAGGTTATGAAAGAGTTTGCCTAAGAAGCTGAAGGGCCCATGTCGCAGCACAGCGCTAAAAGCCTTTCGACTCACCACCCATCTTCCATGGGATGGCTGGCTTCGTCTTCACTTTAAAGCTGGAAAACCTGGAACAGAACGTCAGTTGACAACCTTTAGCTTCTACTACAACAACAATAGACCTATCCTTCCTACTTAACCGCTTAACGGCAGCTAAAGAGTGTGACACTCGAATCCAATCTTCTAAGGAGTCAAAATATTACCCTTCTTCGCTTCACTGAACAAGATTCAATCCCGGGACAGGCGTAGTGCATCCTTTAAAGAAGAATCAATAACATCCGAAGAATCAACTACGAGACTGGTCTACGATCAGTAGATCGGGTACAACTTGACCTTACCCGCTTCCGGGCGAAACTAAAGACGTCTCGTTCGCCCCCCATCTTCGAGGTTGAGTCATAACTTCGTCTCTACTAAGAAAAATGAAAATCCCGAAAAGTCTTGCATAACCTCGTGCTCTTAGCTGACTTACTTCAAGGAAAATTTCCTACTTTCCCAACAACTCCCAAGTACGAAACTAAAGACGTGACGTTCGAATCCCACCTTCCATGGGGCGGGCTTCAAACTCCACTTCTCAAGATAAGTCCCGGAACTGACGTACCGTACCTTGTCAACCTTTAATCTTTTTTTTACAACACGATAATATCGGCACTCAAATCAATAGGAAAAATGTTCATTGTCACAACCCGGTCTTCAGGTCTTCTTTCAGAACCTAAAGCCCTTTACGACAGGCGCTAACCGCTTTCTACCAGCTAAAGCAGCTCGGCTCGCCCCCAAGATGAAAGGGGATTGGTGGCATCGGTGCCCTTCATTCATTGGATATAACCCTCGAGCTCTAACCCAAAGTTCTGCGCTCGACCTTTAACGACTGGACAACAAAAAAAGGACATTTAACCGAAGAGCCCTAGACCAATAGATCCAAGCAGAGCTAAAGAGCTGGCTAAATACGGATCGGTACAAGTCCTAAAAGTAGTCCTTTCTAGCTCCAATGCGGATAACGAAAAAAGAACAAGGACTAATAGACCCATAGACCAAGTTACACGGCTAAAAGGAAAGTGCTCGGCTCGAACCCTTCTCATGGGATCGGCTTACCTCACTTTCAAGCATCCACTGGATCAGAGATCTTTCTTCCTTTAGCGGCTGAGAAAGAACAGGAAGACCAATCCCTGAACGTAGTGCAACCTTCGGTCCTTCTGAAGCCGAGAAGGAACTACTTCTTTCAATCCCTGCTGCCCGGCACTGCTCCTCAAAACCACGCTAGCTGTTCAGCTTCTAGAACTAAGCTAAATAGAAGGGAAAACCCGGGACGGGATACTGACTAGCTCGTCATGCTCAACAAACTCAAAAACAGTCGTAAAGCCAATTGATTTAGGGCAAAAAGCCACCTTGGCCGACGTGGGTGGTGAATACATTGGATGAATACCATTGATGGCAACTATTTCGTTGAGTTTGGTGTCTAGACAGAGGGTGTTTACGGCATGATAGAGCTGTAGCGAGCAAGCACCGGTGCGGCAAACTGAATGTGATTGAATAGCTATCCTTTCTAACTACAGGGCAAGGAACTTTTTCCACCAAGCCATATGTGGGAAGACTGAACTGGACTGAGATTGCGGGAACACTGCATGAGACAGTGTGATTGCGCGATCACTGAAGGTCCTCTACGAGCTGCGAGGCAGATTTAACGCTACGCCCTTCCCTTAGCGCCTCACTCTAGGCGGGGCTCACAACCAAAGGATGGACGGAGTGAAGTTGCCTGTCTAGCCACTCCTTTCTTTAGTATCCGAGGTGGGCTCTTTCAAGAGCTCCTTCGGCAGCGCCGTACGTGAGATTCATTCTTATTCTTATTTCTTTGTATTAGTTATCTGGAGCAGCGAGCTAGTCTGCCGAAAGCCAGTGCTTGTCCGGCTGGATTCCATCTGCTTCCTTCCCCCGGTACTGCCCTTGTTGACAGCTTTTTGCGCTTTTTGCCTTCTTTAAGCGCGAGAAGCCGCAGAGGAAGGGCCATAAGCCCCAAGCGACCTAGCCTAGCCCTAAGTAAGGATGTTGATTCTCGCTCCGACTTTGATTTTTGATTCGCGTAGTGAGAAAATCATTTCCGATTGGCTTTCTTTCTTTGCTTTCCCTGAACTGAATCTAATCTTTCTGCCCTACCAAAAGAAAAATTGGGTTTTTTCTTGTGAAAACTTAGATGTTGAAGCATGGGCTGTGGTCGGATGAACAGAATGTCCAAGGAAGGAGAACTGTCCAAGCTTATGAACAAGCTCAATATAGCCAAAGGCAGGTGGGTAAGGGCATTAAGGGTTTCGGGGAAGGGGTTGAAGACTGACCTTGACAACGATGTTTTAGGTGATCCCTGGAATCCTATTTTCTATTTTATTTCAGGCAGGGCTAACCGGGAAGGTAGCACCAAAGAGCATACGGCATAGATAGTGAGCCCTACTGAGGACGGTTGGGTTGGGAAGAGAATAGCATACGAAGATCAAGTAGAGGTAGTATATGGATTGTTCGCATGTGTCCTAAAAGGTGCCCCATCTGGTTGTTATTGAAGGAATTAAAGCAGGTATAACCTTGATCAGTCCCGAGAATACTTCCTATAGTTGTTTACCACGGAAGGGTAAAAAGATTAGAAAGTAGCTAAAGACCAGCTACGTATCAAGGGCTCGGGCCTCAACGCATCCTTTATGAGTTGACTAAGTCTCTCTAAGTAAAACAAGCTTTGTAGAGGCGATTCCCATCTAACTTGGTCTACTATCGATGATTTAACTGCGGCAAGTTTGAAAGCATGATTTGTGAAGCTTGAAGAAGCGCCTCTCTCGGGTATCTATAGAAAGCAGATTCTCCTCGCAAGGTGGTAAAAATGGCATGATGAGAACAAATGGTAGGAATGACCAGGAATTCGTCCTAAAGTATGTGTCATAGGCTGACCGCACGAGTAGATCTGGCAGGGTATGGTCCCTCGCCTCTATGCCCGTTTCCTTCATGGGATCGCCCGATTTCTTGTGTTCCCCACCCAAAAGGCTAAAGTCCCGCTTTCTATACAGAGAGATGCCCATCAGATGAAAGTCTTTCACGGTCTACAGGAAGCTTTTTTTACTATTCTATTTTCATAGGTAAGACTAAGTAGTAGGTTCCAAAGAAAGGAGCATCTGGCTGCAATCCTTGGGAAGGCTTTCTTCGTATGATCCTTTCTTTTCACCCTCCGCAGGAAAGATGTTATGGTCGGCTTTCGCTCTTACTTGGAAATTGTCTCAGTCGGCGTAAGAGAAATCCATGTTGGGGATGTACCTTAGCGCTTCCTCTCTATCCGGAATCCCTTTCATATCCCGTTTTGAGACAGCCCATCCATACATTGTGAGGTCCTCGCTGGTCAAGGTCCCTAAAGCAAGTGAGTTCTCAAGCTCTCCAGCATTCTCTTTTCCTTTTCATGTCCGATCCAGACGAGCCTTTTCTAGTCCTTCTACTTTCGAGGAAGTTGCAGTTGCAGTCTTTGCTAGGGCAAAGGAATATTTGCTCCAGTCTTAAGAAGGATGAAATTGCTAGACCGGAGGAAGAGAGATTTTAGTAAGGCAGTTCTAAAAGCCTATTCTAATTACTTCTCTTGCAGCCAGTCCTGCCTTTTGGAGTGCCCCTATGATCGAATGTGAGCAAGTTTTTTCCGGGATACGTTGCGTCTTTCATTATCTTTTGGTAATTTTTCTAGTGGTAGTCTCGGCTTAATATTATGCTGAAGAAGTAGTTGCCTACCCATAACCAGTAGAAATTGTAGTCCTTCTTAAGGCCATTCCATAATATTCTATTCCTTTTGTAAGACTTCCAATTACGCAAGCCCTTCTAAATGCAGCAAAAGGATAAGAGCCCTTTCCTAAGATGTCTCTCTCCTTGCTTATTGATTAGTCGTCGAGCAACTCCGTCCCTTTCTGTGGGACAAGCATTTTGAAATGCTTATAGAAAGCTAGTTTTCATTTCAGGCAAGGTTAGAGTTCAAGCCAGGTTACAGTTATTCTTCAAGGCAGGGGGAGTTGTTTTTATCGCCAGTGATGGTTCAGGCAATTCTACTTCTGATCTAGCAAACCCCTAATCTAACGAGCCTGTTGCAGTCCTTAGGCGAGCAAGTCAGTTTGAAAGCTAGATTCCTTACGCAAGAAAGCCTGGGATAGACACGAAAGCAAAGGATCTTAGGTAAGCCACTATTTCTACTTCTTTTTCAAGCGAGCAAGAGAGGACTAAGGCAAGGGCTAGAGCCTGTTCAGTTTAATAAAGTTTTTTTTTCATATATCATAAGGGATTACCCGTGCCATTTCCATTCCTTGAGTGAATTGATAAAATATCTCATATTACTTGAGTGCTTATGAGTATCTATTTTCAGGTCTCCCTATGCTTGGAGGGAGGGTTTCATTCTAATTCTTCACCATCTGACGTCGAAGGTTCTCGGGTAAGCTAGAAAGCAAAGTAAGCCAAAACCTGTGGAAGTCTCTCATACCTCACCCCTCTTAGGAAAGGCAGCAGCAATAACTCTCCGGGCTAGCTCTCTCGGGCTATTCTAATCAGTCCTTCTACGTCGGTTCAGGTGAAGTGCTTTCATCCCTTGTTACAGCGAGTGTTCCATTGAGAGCTGTCCTTTTTTTTTTCAAGAAAGTAAAAAAGCCCAATTGGAGTCTTAAGGTAAAGGTAGGCTCCTCCTGTTGAAAGCCCATCTAATCGAGTTGTAGTGCTAACTCCTGTTTCTAAAGAATGGAAAGAAAGAGTTGTATTTTCATCTCCTGGAGTTGCATAGCCAGTTGTTTGACTTTCTAATAAGCTAAGAAGCTAACGATCTTACAGGCCCAATATACTTTGCTTGGTAGAACTATTGGGCTTTGGCTCTTGGTCCACTCCTGCCCTTTGTAGTCCTTCCGCAAGCCCTGTCATATCTTCTGTCATGCCTTCTGCCTTCCCTGTGGTAGAATTTGAAGTTCCTGTCTTTCACTGAGAGTTTTCATTTTCTCTCTTCTTTCTGCGATCCATTTCTAGTCCTTTTTAATCCCAGTATAAAAATGAAAGATGACTTTTCTTTTCTTTCGCCTTAAATTGCTAATGCTTTCGAGCGAGTAAAAGCTAGGTAGTTTGAAAGCCTTCCAATTGTAGTGCTATCATTTCTACTCTGAATACCGAGCATAAGAGGCATACCATAGGTATAGCTTTTATAACAGTTCTAAGTGGATCCCCTCCTCTTCCAGCCATTGATTCTGTCTGCGAGCCTGTTGGAATCCTCTTTTTTTGTGGTCCATACGAAGTAGTTCCCCAGCGATCCCTTTTAAACCTTTACTTTAAGCATTCCCTGCCCCTTAATCAAGTAGGGGTTCTGCATTTGCAGTCCTAAATCCTCTTTTTCCTTACAGTTGTGAGGCCAGACCTAAGAGAATGACTTTTCCAGGTATTTCTGCTTATCTTGGATAGGTCAGATATGGCGTGTATAAGGCTAAGACGGAATAAGGCTTGTAATAGATGTAAGGCTTTAATATGTGTAATTTTCTTTTAGTTAAGCACTCCCATTTCGCTAATCCTAGTGCTTCGTCCTTAGAATGCTTCTCCTTTACCTGGGGTTGAAGTTCCACAATTTGAATAGCTTCTATCTTCCCGGCCCCGGCTCTTTCCTTCCTTGCGCTTGGAGTTGGAGGTCCTGTTGCAGTTGCCAGCAATCTAGTTTCCGTTTTTTGAATTCCTCTCTTTTTAAGTGAAAATTCCATGTGCTTTGATAGGGGTAATAAACTCTTTCTAGACGATCCAGCCAATCTAAGAGGTCCGGGTGAGTTCCTTTTGCTGCAGTCCTAAGGCCAGCCATTGATCCAGTTGTGAGGTATTAAGATTTTGCCCTTGCCCATCTTTCTTTTGCGATTGACTTTGGATTATTCCATGGTTGCCTCTCCCTCTCTATAGAGTAGAGTGATTTTATACCTCTTCTGACTTTTTTAGAGAAAAAAGAACTTATGAAGAGGGATTGACTTTCTTCCCTGCCGCAAGGGAAAGAGCCTAAGCTAGTTCAGTTCCATCGCCTTCCAGTGTTTATGCCTGCGATCCAGTTATAGAACTTGCTTCAATGCGAGGCTTGCCAGGATTGATTATCTTCCAAGGCTACAATCACTCGAACAATAGGGAAGAGGGATTTCACCCCTGAATCTCTTACAACCGCAGTGGATTTTTCAGGGAAGGTAGGGGCACGTTACATTCATTAGAGCGAGTGCGCCAGTGAGTTCCTTATGAAGTGAAGGTAGGAGTCTTTTCCAACCATTGGAAGTTCTCCTTCAGACATTAGGAGTTCTAGTTATCTTAATCGAGGTGGAGTAGCTTTCGATGTCGTACCAGCCTCCCCAGATTGATTCTATTCATTCAGCCGAACCAATTGCAGTACTCAGATCTGAGCGCATAGATCTCTCTCTGGGCCTATCTAATAGCATATCTGGAAGTTCTTTTCTATCTTATGATGACATCTTTTATGGTATATCTGTTGGCGCTCTATAAAAATGAGCTGTAGTTCTAGTGAATGCTTATTGATTTGGAATGCCCATCCCTTCCCCTGTTAGCGCTTTCGACTTCTCATCTTTCAGATGTGATGTAGCCCTTCGATCAAAGAAGGAAAATCCAGCTGATAAGTTAGAATAACTAGTTTTAGGTTCCGGTTCTCGAGCAGGTGAGTTTGAAAAAGGCTCCTTCTCTTTTCGAGCTCGTTCTAGTAGCTTTTCCCTCTTTTTTGGTAAAATAAGAGAGTTCTTCTGTGTTTAAGGCAAAAGAGAAAGATATATCAGCAGTTCCTCTTGTAAGCTAAGCCCCTAACGATGGTAGTTGCAGTGGAGGTTTCTCTTATCCTGTTGTGAGCAATAAGTTGGAAAGCATTTTTCTTAAATTTCTGCGACCGGTGAGAAACCTATCTACAGGACGACTTTCGGGGTTAAAGGAACACTTTTTTGTTTCATATTGACAAGGTTCTAAGAAAGGATCTCAGGGAGGGAACAACAATGCCGGATAGTCTTTATTGCAGTTAATAGAACTTCGGCTTGTATTCATGGAGTTATAAAATTGTATTTAATGTAAAATCATTGTATGAGTTATATCAATAACTCGAGTGCAGTTCTATAATGGTATTAGTTCTATGCAGTTATTCCTATATACGGATTGGTTCAGATTAACCAACTCTTGTTCGTTCTTTTCATGAATAATGCTTTTTATCAGATAGGTCCGGCTGCATGAATCTTCTTGTTAGACTTGGACCAGGTATTTGATGGTATTAGTTGATGCTTTTTCACTGCTTTCCCTAAGCTTTTTATTTTGTTTTCTACTCGGGGAAAGGGATGTGAGAATCGGAGAAAGGTACTCAGACTAAGGTGGGGAAGGGTGGAAAGAGGTCTTATCCGTATTACTTGCAACTGGGTACTACCCGAGAATGTCTTACTTCGTTCTGTTGGGCTCTATAGAGCTTAGCGTTTTCTGGACATCATGTGGAGATCCATATTCTTCGTGAAACGTTGGTTTCTCAGTAAGAAGAACAAGAACTTGATCTACGGCATAAGCGAACGATGAACTAACAAACCAACGCGTAAGGAGGCTGAGAAGAACTACTCGTAGGCCAAACCATCATCTGCTCCCTGACACCATTATAGAGTACCGAAGACCATTGATATGAATGAACCAGATAACAACAAACAATTGTAGAACCATTAGATAGACTGGCCATGACATTAACTTACATTCATCTTTAATTAATGTAGCTACGGATCTGCAAGAAAAAAGGTCTCGAAGAGACTCGTTCGTCGTCACGAGGTTATCTTCGATAAGCGTAGATACGAAGAAGCTTCGAGAAGCGGAGAGAAAAGCATGGGAAGATCACTCGTATATTCAGACATTCCTTGGTTATGAAAGAAACTCTAAGAAACTGCATTGATATTACCCGGCTCCAACCTATAACGGGTCTTATTTCATTGATGGTATCATTTCGCTTGTATTCATAACAACATTGATTAACTCGACAAGCATTATAGTAAATAGACTCCTCTTTCGTCTCTTTCAAGCTCCGGCTCTCTTATTGTTATTGGTATCTTCTGTACCTTTCCTACGTTTCTTCGTTCCCTTTAATTAAAGATTTAAATAACGCATTAAAGCTGTTCTTTCTTTATTCGGTGAATTCGGCTCATACTTGTTGTCCCTCTATGGCTCTGTACGAGTATCTATATTTGTTTGCTTCGATTTATTTTATCTTCGATACCGGATTCGATACCATGGTATTCATAATTCTATTCTGGCTTGTATTCTTTTGTTCCGCCATCTGAAGTTATGCTGTTAATCTTATCTTCGGCTCACTCATTATGAATTCGGCATCGCTCCCGAATAGATGGTGGGTGCAGGTATGAAAAGGAACTCGTATAATGGTATTGATTTCATTGATATAACTAACATTCAATGACATGAATAGACTTATCTATCCTACGGCTTCATGAATAATGCTGTATCTTGGTCTATTTCTTTAATGATCTTATCTTGTTCTAATATCAGGAGATGATTCTTGTCAAGGTTATTAGATACCGGGAAAGAAAAAAAGAAGACTTTCCGGCTGTTCGAAACAGACTGATGGCATTGATATACTGGCATTAAAGATCTTACGTTTTAAATGGGTTCAGGGACTTTCTTCGAAAAGCATTTCTTTCCAGACTCACATAGGTAGCTCCTCTCATTATAAAAAATTCTTCGCCATTCCATCGGGAATCTTTTTCTTTATTGTTCTTTAATGTTAGCCAGTTATATCAACAAGTATTTAAGATGTATTATAGAAAGAAATTAAATGTGTTGCCAGGAAAGAATAAACAGAAACAGACAGATGTTTGCTGATCTGAATCTGATCTTTTGAATAACTGTGGTTGCTGCGTCTTGAAATTGCCATTTTAAAAATGAGAATACAATGAAAAGAACAAGAAAACAAACCATCACACGGCTCTTTATCTGGGTACCAGACCGATACATTGATATTACTTACTTGGCATGATATCTCCGTAGGCTTGGTCCAATTCAATGCCATCATTGTGTTCCGAACGGCCGGAAAGAGGTATAGCTCGTATTTCTTTCATGCATCAATTCTTAGTTAATTACAGACCAATTAGCAACAATTTCGGTCTCTCTGTCTCAATACTCTAACCCAAATATCAACAACAGTGGCTCCAAACTTCAATCTCAATACTCTATAATCAACAATTGAAGCATTTGAGGTTGCATTAATCGGGGATACACGACAGAAGGGCTTGGTTTATTTACAAAAAAAACCTTCAACAAGCGTAGATTTATTTCAAATAATTTTTATTCCTTAAAGTGCTAAAGTTGCTTTTTTCTTAGGAGAATTCTTCAGTGACTGCCTAGTGCCCTTTCCACCCGGAGCACATTTTTATTTTGAAAGAAAGTCCCAAGTGCCACTGCTGTCGCCGACTCTGATGCTGCTGTCTCGTAATATTCATTTGAAGCTAAGCCCGGGAAAGCGCTTTATAATCTTCTTTGGGCTTAAGGACTGATTACAATTCTAGTAAAACTATTCTCTGCAAACAAAACTCCTTCCTAGCTAGGCTTCCCCTTCCCCAGTCAAACTTATGTTTAAGGAACCACACGAGCGGACCTCTTGGATTATGAATCGCCATTTCTTTCTTAAGCACACGGAACTGGCTGCAATGTCTGACTTGGAACTTTTGTCAACTCCTTAACAGTCAAGTGGTTTTCAACTCTTTGTGGCTAGCTGCCCTTACTTTGGTTCCAGGTTCTGGGCTTTCTTTTCGAAGCGCCGCTTCCTTTTCCTTCCGCTGAACTCTAGCTCTGGTGTCTGACTTAAAGGGTATAATAGGGAATGCGCTATCCAGCAGGAAAACTCCAAGCCTTAAGCGAAAGGGCTTCCATTACTAAAGAGGTCTGGGCTAATGGTAGGGTCAACTTTGTCTTCGTAGCTTCCCATTCTTCCTCCCGGGAGTTGGTGCGCTCTTATCAACTCTAACTCGGCTCCCTCTCCTGACAAGACCTCACATTCCACATCTATACCAAGTATCAAAGGCCAAATGCCAATAGTTCATTATTAGATCAAGAGTTCAAGCATTTAGTAATTAACCAATCATTTTATCATGAAGACAACTCCGCCTTCTCCTTTGATTAGTTAGAGGACTTCCTTTTAGCTTTAGCTCTAAGACTAGGGATGAAGTGAAGGTTCTTTGGTGGGAAATCCAGCAAAGCTAAAATTCCACTTCACTGTTAGAAAAAGAACATCGAGCTCCTTGTAAGGCTTGTTTTCTCTATGGCTGGAAGCTATCGATCGTTGTCCTTCCTCTATAGTAGCGATGTCACATACCCATTCCTTTTTTTTTGAAGAAACTCGGTAATTCTACAGCATAATACGAATCCTATCCACCTCTGGCTGTTCTGTGAGAAGAATGAGTTTGTTCCTATGTTTAACACAAGACTCAGACTCCGCCCAATTGTTTATTGATCCATTAAACAATCTAGGAGGGCAAGTAAGCAGCTAACGATGCTTTTCACTCCTAAGTTGCTTCACACAAACCATGTCGTAAAAGAAACGGATTGTTAGCTAACGCGCATCCGTTTTCCTTCTCGCATGAATCTTCCTTGATATCAAAAAGATCAGTCTAGTATACCGAATGATCTTCTTCAAAAGCAGATTACGGCTTAGCACGCTAGGAGTGGGAGTCAAAATAAATTCCATCTTCACTCTACCTAGCTAGGGTGAAAAAGTGTATCAAGCCTGCTCTTTCAAACTGTGTTCAAAATGCCTTTCTTTAAGCAAGTGAAAGATTCATAGCATAGATCATATCAAGAGGTCAGATGCTTAAGCTGAACCACTTTTTGTTGCCCGTCCGCTATTGCTTGCTTAGTTTCATTGTGCCGCTGAACCGGGTTCTGCTGCTGACCCGTCTTTGACCACTGAAGAAGATGATGTTATGTTTCCTTCCCGGGTACGAGTTTCAATTGGGAGAACTTGAACTAGCTAGGGCGCCCTCGTTTGAACTGTCAGAGGAAAGCGCAACGAATACCATCTTTAAGAGAGAAAGCTCCCCGCCGCTGAAAGAGACCGAAGAAGGTTCGCGCTTAGAGTTCGGTGCGAGGATCAACTCCGTACCCTTCCTTCAGATAGTTACCGCTTTGCACGAGCTGAGACAGTGTAGATAGATCCGGATAAGGCAAAGATCACATTCCTACTGCTATAACTAAGACTGGAAATTACCTCTTTGAGGTGAATAAGGCGCAACAACCTAAAAGGCGGACAAGAGAGAGCATAGGGGCACAAACAAGTTCATCCATCTTCTTTTCCTAACACAGACAGGGTGGCACCGCTATGGTATGAAAGAAGAAGGCTTTGCCCAAGAGATAGATCTTTTCCCTTCTTCTGCCTTCCAGTAAGTACCTAATCTATCTACCAATGTAATGACTTAATCTCTCTACCAATGACGAAAGGGAGGCCACACTAAACTGCGCAAACCGCACTCAACAAGCAAACGAATCCATCTCCTCCCCTACCTACGATTTAAGTCGTGAACCGAAAGAGATAGAAGAAGTGAAGGGAGTAGCAGGATTGAATCTTTTGCCCAAGCCGTGCAATTGATAAGCCCTTTCTCTCACACAATCTTGATCCTGACTGAATGGACTACTTCTTCGAGTCGAGACTCTCTTGTTCATGAAGCTTATCCGCGAATACTATCTTTGAGCTACTATACCTAGCCTGGCTCACTACTACGCTTTCCAGGTGAACCATAGTTTTATCAACTCCCCAGTGCTAGATATCTTGACTGGATCACTACTCTATTAATTCCTACCTACGTGAGCTACTTTTCTTTCTATTATGATTTTGGTTATCTAGAAGGTCTAATTGAATTAGATCGCCCGATCCGCCTGAGTGAAACTTGGAGATGGAGCTTTTATTTCCTAGTAGCTAGTTGTGAGTTCCCCCCTTGTTGCTAACTGTCTTATGTCCCGCTTTCAAACTTAAGGAGAAACCCCTAACCTAAATGGAACTAGTTGCTCGCTGAGAAGGAAGGTTCTTAGCCCGGGGTCTGCACCTATTTCCAAACCTTTTTGTTGTTTTGTTGGAGCTGCATTGATATCCTGACAAGATTAACTGATTAACTAGAACATAGACCTCGATATCCGAGCATTGTATCTACTCTTTCCTATCATTGCCTCTTAGAGATTAACGGAAAGGCCATTATTCATTGAATTCAAGAGACTGCGACTGCTATCATTTCAGGATTAACTCGTTATCATTGATATACTTTCAAGATATTCATTTGATTACCGGACTATTACCTTTAATACATTAATTCTATAACATTATTCCTCCTAAATACCTACGGGGACAGCTAGCATGAATGGGTTGATATAGATAACTCCATGCATTCTTATCCAACAAATTAGGAATGACTGGATATAACTATAACTTTGGATTTGATTTTTGACATCTTTGAAGGAAATACATTGATAATTGATAGGAGGACAGACAAACAATAACTTGCATTGTTGTTCATTAATATCAACTTTCTCTATTTCAACTAAACATCTTGATGGTTAAGATTTACTAATATTCATCATCCGCTTTTGAATGTTCAATAAAGAATCCAAGACCTTAATCTACATTAACAAAAGAATTAGCAACATCTTATAGAGCTATAACTCAAGAAAGAATTATTCATAGTAATGGTATATCTAAGAGTACATGGAAACGAACCTATACATGCCACCTCTATACTATAATGGGAAAACTGAGACAAAGAATAAAAAAGCAGGTAATGGGCTGTCAAGAACGTAGAGATCGGAGTCAGATCTAGTATGGATCGTACATGGACGGTAGTTGGAGATAGGGAGGGCGGCTCTCCTACCCGTGGTTCATCTGGAGGATCAGATCAAGTCCGCTCTGATGCCATGGCCCTTATTAATAGTCATGAACAAACAGCTTGATGCACTATCTATCCCTGTCAATAGACCCTTTGAGCCGTCGTTGTGCGGCATACCTTTCTTTATTTAATCACTGGACCCCATCGTCTCCACCCCGTAGGAACTACGAGATCACCCCAAGGACGCCTTCGGCATCCAATCCAGGGGAAAAAAACCATAAGATAGAACTTTAGCTGGGGCACCTTTCAGAAGGGACTTCTTTCTAAGGGCAATCACTAAACCAGCATATCAGACATATAACTTTGGACTCTTAAGACGACTATAGAAAACAGTTCAACATAGAGAAGAAACACAAGAACAAGAAAAGGGGGGAACTCCGTTCCTGGTTCTCCTGTAGATCCTCTCTCTATTAACGGAATGACAAGAATCCTTCATACATAAGAGTTAGAATGTTCTTGATTCCCTCCCTTTTGAGAGAAGAGTACCACAGTACGATGAAAGTTGTAAGCTGTGTTCGGGGAGTTATTGTTGTTATTAACTGCATTAATAGAGTCCTATACCCGAATTCTCTTGCATTTCAGGATATACATTAACTCAAGCCCGGAATAACAGCTGTTTCATTATAGAAACATACTTGCCCCATTATTTATATACATCATTCGCATTAACTCTATCTAGAAACAAAGAAAGAACCATATACAGCTCTCAATGGCATTGCATTATTGACATTCATAGACTTTCAAAAAAACGGGCATAGAAGTTTGATGAATGTAAGATCGATCTGGTCTATTCTTTATAACTAAGAATAGTGTTTAACAGAAGAGTTCTATAATGCCGTAGTGATCACGGGTATAGAGTTAATGATGTCCACGGTAGGTAGATTAAGGGTTTCAATGCATGCAGTTAATGATAATCTTTCATGGAGTATCATCATTCTTGGTTCTAGATTTCATGATAGCAGTCTCTTGCATTTGAACTCTTAAAGAATTCTCTATTAATTGAACAACAAACAATGCTGATTCACACGGTTGGTTTTGCCGGAATTTTAGAGGCCTTACCGTTAGTGTTCTAGCTGCTTTCAGAAAGCCCAAACAGTATCTTAAAAACAATTAATTCAATCTTGTAAACTAATCGAGACCGAAATTGGAAAAATAGATACGAACGGAGAGGAATAACCAATCGATAAAGGAACATGAAACCATTCTGTTTCAATAGAGGTACAAGAAAGGGTTGGGGGCAATGAAGTAGGTAAAGTGGTTGGATTTTGCGAGCTGTTACAACCACTGCTGGATGTGATTCCAAGAGCCGAATGAATACCACACATAAGAGTCAAGACCAGGCTCCCTAATAGAATGTTTAACCGATCCATTCCGGATCGACCGAATTGGTACAAAAGTTGTAACATGGGAAAACCACAGAAAACACGACTTATTAAAATAACCCCGTGACCTCCCAATTGTAGAAGTAGGATCTTTGGCAAGCAATAAGCACTTAAATAATACAATTCGAGTGTACCATCTTCTTTCTCAGAAAGAGGAAAAGGTGCAGGAGGAAAAGGAAACAACGGAGGGATCCGAATCGGACCTAAATGGGAATGACATGAAAAGTCTTTTTCAAAACCTAGCATTAAGGGCGTTACGACGATATACGAGAGGAATGGAGAAAAACTCGTGATTGGTGTGGAGGGGAAGATCTGTTTATGATATAGTTCAAGAAAGAGTCGTCTCATTTCCTTCACAACCAACTTTCTAATTCACTTCATGATAGCAGCAACCAATTACATGTACATGAGCGGCACCCGCTATAATAAAGTGTAGAGATAGAACCTATTCAGAACTTCATTAAATTAACTAGAGTATTAGTTCATAGCAAGAGATGATTGTATCAACAGATACCATGAAATCAACTGCGGACAGGAAACAATGAATAACTACAATAATCTAGACCCGGTATTAAATACAATAACTAATACCATGAATCATTAAAGAAACAATAGAAAAGAACAATATACATTCTAACATCAACAAACAAACCAACCCTCGCATTAACTATCTTGATGTACGGTTAATCAAGTGCTCCATGCATAGAAGTTGAAGTTCATGATGAATAATGCAGCGGAATGATTATGAATGCTCTTCGGTGGTACCTTCGGGATCATACAGAGGTATCATTAACTATCTTGATGACATATACGGTTAATCAAGTGCTCCATGCATAGAAGTTCTATCAATGAATGCAGCGGAACAACAATGAAACCTCTGAGCCTCCGGACGCATGGAAAGTTTCATTACGCAGCATGCTCTTTCTTTGTTTTTTCTGATGTCTGAGCCTCTGTATGATCTTTTTTTTTCATACCCGAAGAAAAACAGTAAGACTTAGAAGTATGACTTTCTGAGTTTGTTCGTTCTTTACTTTAATGATAGCTGCATGAATCATTATAGAACCAGCATTGATTAACTCTATACCTACGGATGATGAATGTCATTGAGAGCTGTATATTGTTCTTTCTTTGTTTCTAGAGTTCATGATGAATAATGCTTTAGAATGTATATTGTTCTTTTCTTTAGTTCCGGTATAGAGTTAATATCAATGTTGTTATTCATAATGCAGCATCGTTGTTTGGATTCTTTATTGAACATTCAAAAGCGGATGATGAATATTAGTAAATCTTAACCATCAAGATGTTTAGTTGAAATAGAGAAAGTTGATATTAATGCTGTTAATTCTCTAGTTATGATGCTTGTCAAGAGAACTCTCAATTCCTGGATATATAGCATTAATGCACAGTGAGAGACCGGATTGGACTCTTTGAATTACCATTAGACTACCAGAGTACTAATGCACCTATGATACACTTTTTAATACCAATAAGAGTTCAACAACCATGCACAAGAAGGTGAGCCCCAATGGGACAACCCGCGCTAGACCCCCAGATTGTTCTTAAGTATATTAATAGGAGCAGCTTTTTGGTAGATGAATTCTAATTATTTATTAAGAGTCTTGGTCCAATCTATGACTTAGCGCACAGGAGTTCCTGAGGGACATCATGAGGCCCACACCCACTCATCAAAAATAGGTGTGAAGCTGACTTTGACTTGCACGACCCCTATTGTATTGGAATTAATTGATGCAGTTATTTATAGGTTCATGTTGTCAACTAATCTCTTCTTCTTATGTTCGCCCGGCTCTATGTTAGAACATTTCTTTCTATTAACTGGTTCATGCTATTCTGATCTAAGTGGTCCTATTCTGTGTCCCGTGCTAGGAAGCATTACTCCTCTTTTCATTCCAAATTCTAGAATACGACCGATACGATTGATTGGTCTGTGTGCCTCTCTTATTACTTTTTTGTATCCCCCTGTTCCTCGGATACAATTCGATCCTTCTACGGCCAACTCTCAATTTGTGGAAAGCCTTATCTGGCTTCCTTATGAAAACATCAATTTGATTTTAGGTATAGACGGTATCTCTTTATTCTTCGTGATATTGACCACATTTCTGATCCCTATTTGCATTTCAGTGGGTTGGTCTGGTATGAGAAGTAATGGGAAAGAGTATATTACAGCATCTCTAATTCGTGAATTTCTAATGATCGCCGTGTTCTGCATGCTGGATCTTTTACTATTCTATGTTCTTCCCGAAAGCGTGCTAATCCCTATGTTGTGCGGAGCTGAGCATCTTCTATTCGCTGGGATATTTTCCTCTGCAGGGGCCTTGTGCAGTAAACCCCCTACGGGCGGTCCCGCGAAGCTTTCGGGGGGGTAGTCTTGTGTGTAAGCATAGCATTTCTGGTCGAACCCTAAAACAAGAACACCAGTTCTTTCCTTTTGTTTATGTATTATCTCACTTCGTTCGATACCTCGTACCGTAGGTACGAGTATCTTCGCTTTGCTTCGATACCTCGTAGGACACCTACTCGGGTCTTGTATGGATATGCAGGAAGGGGTGCTCCTAGGTGTGTGTAGGGTATTGTCCATTAGAGGATGAGGATTCGTCTGGGGGTGTGTCCACACTTGCGCGAATTCGGGTAACGGCTACAAGGGAGAAATCGAAAGGAAACTGTATCCGGCCAGGGATGGACGTAAACTCTATAGCTACTTTCCGAGGGGATAATCGTCCAGGTCTTAAAGAAAGCCCTAATATCCACATCAGTATTCCGCATCAGTAGCGGTTCCTCTATTCCGCGTCGTCGGAAAGGTTTTTGAAAAAGACAAGTTGCAAAAACAAACGGGAGGACCAGTTCAGTATAATTCCGAAGAAAGAGATCCAGAAGCCTAAGTAAGAAGCTACAATATGCCGAATAAATCATCCAGGTCTATGAGTTGTATTTCATTGAGTTCTCGCCTTCTATCGCCTCAGGAACGTATTATGGTACGTTGCTAAGTTAGTTTTATTCATCCTACGGCTCTTCCGGGATATCGGATATCATATCTATATTTCTTTCCCTTGATAGAAGATACCCCATAGGCATGCATACCCTATACGGATATCAAACGGAGTGACATAGTTCCCGAGTCATTGATATAACTGGACTGCATTCTAATAGTCAATAGAAAGCATTCATTAAAGATATAGAACCAAAGCACTGAAATGAAAGAAATTAAACAAAGAACCGTAGTAACAATACCCGGCATTAACAACATGACCGGATTCAATGAAACATGAAATGACATGAATATACCTATCCGCTTGTTCATGATGAATAATGCAGCTACTTCCTGGTTGTTCTGTTCAATGAATGCAGCGGAACAACAATGATACAAGCCTATCATGAACAAACCAACCCTCGCATTAACTATCTTGATGACATGAATAGACTTTCTATAATGCCGTAGGACCTACGGGTTATGTTCTACGGGTATAGAGTTAATACGGGAAGTTCTATCAGTGATTATGAATGCAGGTTAAGTAGAACAGTGCTTCGTTAAATGACCGAATTATTTTTTTCTATGCCTTTTCTAGAACATAGAAAGGATCAATCCAACTCATAGAGATGACATCCGTTTTCCACAGGGCTCACAAACCAGCCTAACTCTGATAAATGATTGTTCTAGAATGGCTATTCCTCACGATTTCTCCTTGTGATGCAGCGGAACCATGGCAATTAGGATTTCAAGACGCAGCAACACCTATGATGGAAGGAATAATAGACTTACATCACGATATCCTTTTCTTCCTCATTCTGATTTTGGTTTTCGTATTATGGATCTTGGTTCGTGCTTTATGGCATTTCCACTATCAAAAAAATCCAATCCCGCTATCTATTGTTCATGGAACTACTATCGAGATTCTTTGGACCATATTTCCTAGTATCATCCTGATGTTCATTGCTATACCCTCATTTGCTCTGTTATACTCAATGGACGAGGTAGTAGTAGATCCAGCCATTACTATCAAAGCTATTGGACATCAATGGTATTGGACTTATGAATATTCAGACTATAACAGTTCCGATGAACAGTCACTCACTTTTGACAGTTATATGATTCCAGAAGATGATCTAGAATTAGGTCAATTACGTTTATTAGAAGTGGACAATAGAGTGGTTGTACCAGCCAAAACGAATCTACGTATTATTGTAACATCTGCTGATGTACTTCATAGTTGGGCTGTACCTTCTTTAGGTGTCAAATGTGATGCTGTACCTGGTCGTTTAAATCAGATCTCTATTTTGGTACAACGAGAAGGCGTTTACTATGGTCAGTGCAGTGAGATTTGTGGAACTAATCATGCCTTTATGCGTGCGCCCGGAAAGGAAACATAGGCCGAGTGCCCAGGATTTTACTATTGGGTCCCGTATGAAAAAAAAAGAAAGAAGCAAGCATGTAGAGCTGTAGGGCAAGAATGCAAGAATAAATAGAAGGTCCCGTATGAAAAAAAAAGAAATTGAGAGGCATGTGTAGACGGTTAGGATAACGAACTTGAAACATCAATAGGAGCCTATACATATACCGCAGTTGAAGGCATTCCTCTCTACGGTACGGTTTTCTGGGAAAACCACATCACATATTGGATCACAAAAAACCAGTATGTATTTCTCTAAGTTAATACCAGGCCCTTTTTCTGCAAGGACCTCAATTCACCATTTCGAACCAAGGACCTATGGAAGTCGGGGAACCTTGTGTCCTGAGGAGTTATAAGTAAGAGGCCTTATAGTAGCACGGAACAACCATGTGGTCATGCGAAGGGGGCCAGTCCAAGATCGTAGAAAGAAGCTGTTCCTCTATAAAGACAACAGAGCCATCATTGTATTACTAGCAGAACACCAATACAATATTAACTCTCTATCATTACGTACGGCATTAACAAAAGAATACGATAGAAGGCAACAATATAGATCATGAACTTCCGACTTACCTTGGGCTCAGCATTCTTAACCTTTCTTTTATTTAACAGATAGCATGAATTAAAATAACAATATTTCTGGATATAATATAACTGGCTAGCATTAAAGAGCCGAATAAATGGTACTGCATTCAAATTAACGTCATTAAACAACTCGATCAACTTTCTGACTCGATATGGACCACAACCCGCATTAGTTGACAACAAGAAATAGACCAATATTTCAAGAAAGATATATAGCCTGATTATCATGAACAAGATCTCCAAAAGATATACAGACAGCATGATTACTTAACAGCCATTCCAAGGATAGACTCTATGCATTTTCTATATATAGAATCCATATCATTTTTTCATTATTCTGTAGTTGTTTCAGAGAGCATTTCCTTATAGCTCATGACTCTCATTGATATAGATTACTGCATTGATATCTTAACCGGAATAATACAAACAAGCATTAGAAGAACCAACATATTGAATACTTGCATTGTTGTCTGTCCCTGTAGCTACGTACGGGATTGTAGGGTCTAAGAGTTCTAGATTTAATGCCATGAAACCAAGTATGTATTTCCTACACCTCATATTGTATCTTCGCTGTCAGATCCAAGATTTCCTACAGAACCAAACCCAACCCTCTCATGAGAAAAACCAACCCCTTACCTTAATAATCTGGTTATCCTAATCGATCCCGGAACAATTCAATTCCTCACTCAATTGAGAATCTGTAGGTAATCAAAGAAATGTTCTATAAGAGTTCAAATGCATTAATGAAAGAGACTCTCGGAACCAGCTGGTTCTGCCAATTGAATTAGAGACCCTACATTAGAATTCTAGAGTCTGCATCATTGAAGCACTGGGAGCCGGAGGTCATTGAATTAACTGCATTTCTATACATTGAAACCAATAGGACTCAATCAAAAGCAATAATACCCAAAGAACCAACTGGCATTAATAGGCATTACATGACATCATGAGACTCCATTAAATAAAGAAAGACTCAATTGAATAGAAAGGGGACAGCTAGCATGAATCATAGAAACTAAGTTAAAAACCAGCCTCTCATATAACCACTAAACGAACAATGAAGGAGTGAGTTCATTATAACTCATAATCATTCAATGGTAGCATCTCACTCCGTTATCTTCGATGCCTCGTACGAGCATCTTCGATGCCTTAATACGGTGAACAACCTATGATGCCAATGAATAGTGATCATAATGTCATTCCGGACGTAACGTAAAAGATCAGATCTGTCAGACATAGCATTTCAATTTGGGACTTTAATATACGGGTCAATTTGGTTCAATGATAGGACGGACCAACATGAAGAGTTGTTATAGGGTATAGAGTTCTATAATGGTTAATCAAGTGCTCCATGCATAGAAGTTAATGCGGAATAATGCATGTAAGTGATGATGCCAGGTCTATGAGTTAATGTCATGTAATGCGCTTTAATGCTGTTCATGTATATTAATGGTTCTTATCTGTTATAGGTTCATGTAGAATGCACTTCTCTGTATCATGAATCTGTAGTAGCTCATGATTTCATTACATTAGGCATCTGTGGAAGATGTGTTACTCTTATTCATTACCAGCTTTTCTTGAGGTCGTGTACAAAAACCTTAACCAAAATTTAGGGTCAAGACTCAGGTTACCTCCTAGAGGAGCCGTATGAGGCGGAAGCTCCACGTACGGTTTTGAAGCCGAGCCTTTCCAGCAATGGGGCCTAGGGACCGATATGATGATTGGTTTAGGTAGGGCGGCCGGCCGCACCTGTAGGGATTAGTGCGTGAGACCGCCTCATTGTTCCGAGCAGAGAAACGGCTCACTGAAACTCTATTAATGGGACAGCTGTTTAATGTATAGGTATCGAAGCGAGATACCGGAAAGAGTGAGATAATGCCAGTGGTTTAATGCTTCATAGAGAAGAAAAGGGACTCACCCTTTATAAGGGAAACATAGCATGTCACAAACAAGAGGCTCCTACTGAGATGGGAAATTCCGGGCTTCTAGAGATGATACTGGGTTACATACAACTGATGAGCCTTGACACCAAGGTTCCCAAGGTGCCTAAAGGACGTATTAACTAGAGTATTAGTTCATAGCAAGAGATGATTGTATCAACAGATACCATGAAATCAACTGCGGACAGGATGATAGAGCCAATAACATGAGCCTATAACCCAAAGGCATCAGTATTCCCGAATAACAGAATTCATGAAAGGGAACATCTCGAGGCACATCACGACCTACAGGCAACACCGGCGAGAAACCAGGGAAGTGGTCCCGGTAGTCAGAGGATCCATAGTACCAACTACACAACACACTTCATTTGGAGTCGCCGGAAGGGATCTCTTTTCTATTCAACGCATCAAAACAAAAGTGGGAGTCACATGAAGACCATAAGAAAGACATGATAACGGATCGATAAGAAATGGTGAATGACTTCAACGTACCATAGGTATCGAAATGACGGAGTGAGATACTCGTACGCCAATCGAGGCATCGAAGATGCTCGTAGAGGAAATAGAAGATAATTCAGTTCCTATATTAAGGTCTGTTCTTAGGCTTTAACGGAAGACTCGGAAAAGCATCATAGACCATGCATTCTGAACAACATGCAAAGTCTTTTCATTTCAGTCCTATATTAAGGTATCGATTTGAATGACGCAGTGAGATAATACCGGACATACATAAAAGAGAATGTGAGATACAGTAAGATCTGATCATATGTCTGTAACTTCTTAGGAAAACGGATCATTAGAAGGAGCTCTTTCTCGGCACAACCTAACGATTCATAAGTCCAAGACCTGTTATTCAAGAATAGAATAATGCAAGTATTTGTATTTCAAGATATTTATTACCCAACATTGACTCACCTATAACTCGATTCTATAACAAGATATACTGGTCAGTCGCTCCTAAATCATCAAGTAGATGCCAGTATGCATTAAATACTTTCCATAGTTAATAGAAATAACTCAACCGCCTTAACATTTGTTAACTCTAGCATTTTTCTCTGGTTTGTTTTTCTGTTGAACTAATACTCTTTAAAGCAATACCCAAAGAACTCCCCCGCCAATAAGAGCTGTTATTAAAGAACAAATGAATACGATAAAAACTAAAGCTTGATAGAAATCAATTGATATGAATCATTTATGTATGATTGTAAAGATATGCTTATTTCTTGTTTGTCATAATTGAAAGATTGAATATAAACTCATATGACAGCATCCATAGACGTGTTTCTAGACCCAACTCGACAAGCATTATTCATGAGAGGTAGGAAATAACTCCCCATTGTATTGTTGGAATCATTAAAGAACCAACCCTATAAAGACATACGGCATGAATTCACCCTTTCCTATTTCAGGCATTCTAAATAAAGATAAAGAAAAGAACCAGACGTACATTCACAACAAACAATCATAAGCGATCCGTAGGTCATTCAATGGCATTCCTATACCGCCGGGGAGTTAATGCGGAATAATGCCATTTGATGAGTTAGAAGTTCCTGTCATACCTGGGAACCATAGATACCGATAATACAAGTCAGCACGATAATACAGCCGCATTAACAAGGATACAAGAAAAGGGAAAAAACCAAAGAAATTAAAGAATAAATACCTGGGAAGTAAGAAACGAAGGTACCAAAAATACTACAAATACAAGCCCCGAATAGAATAACAGCACCGATGTTCGAATAGGAAACAACAATCATACAACCAGCTTTTCACAAGGCTATGTCTTTGAAGTCTAGAATAATGCAAGGGAGTTCAGACCGTAGATACTCACTCTTCATTCAATTCAACAGGCAGGATGGATTCTCTATAATGACTCTTATCTCTTTGCCTGAATTAAATAAAAGACTCTCAACCAGATAAACTCATAATGATGATTGATTTCGGCAAACAGACTACAGACTAAGGAAATATAGAGCTATACCTTGAATGAAGCCGGAATGACCGTATTGGTATTAGTTCTATTCTTCTGCAGAGTTAATGAAACAGGTACCACATTCCAATCATACCCTTTAATAACTCTTCTAACAATCGACATACTTTTCACTTTTCAATAAGACCCCGAAGTAGGTCAACGGAAGTTGGATCGTGCTACGAAAAACAACCAGAAAGCCTGAATCTACTGAAATCGATCTCTTGACACTCACTCTAATGAATCCAATAACCATGACACTATTAATAAACAAACCTATTATCCGGCACAAGTTCTTTAATGCTATCTATGAATCTTTATAAACGAAAGAAAACTAAGACATCAAAGAGAAGAGTCGGGTGGATGGAAAAAGAAGAAGAAAAAGCCTGGTTAGGTTAATTCGGATATACAAGATAATGTAGTCATATAAAAATTAGTGATTAAACCATATGATTAAAGAAAGTGATAGTTCCCAGATCCTACTGCAAGTTCATCAAGTCTTTTCTTTTCTTTTGCAGGAGGAGCTATTAGAACTAACTCTTTTCCATGGCCGCCGTAGGGTATAGTTCGGTCTCCGGATCTGATATTAATGCTGTTGAATTCGGTCATGTTGTGCTGTTTCTTGACTTGTTCTTTGAACGTTTATTTAATGTATAGCACGAGTTGGTTCTTTAGTTCCGGTATATGAGCCGGAGTACGGTGAGTCTCATAATGATAGCTGTCACTTTCATTCAAAGAACCATATACAGATTGACATGAGTTAATAACAACATTCAATGACCGAAGGACTCTATCGAAATGACGGAGTGAGATAAGCGAAGATAATTGAATGGCATGAAAGAAACCCTTAAATAGAACTCTATGTGTATCGAAGACCGGACCGTATTATATTACCTACCGGTACATCGATTAATGCTTTATTTCTTGCCTTAATTCTTTCTTGTCAAGGTGAGTTATATCTGATTTGTTGAATGATTATGAACTATGAACTCGGAATGGAATAATGCCGAAAGTTGATCGAGATATTGTCCTTCTCTTCGTTTCATTGGCATTTCTATAACATTAACAAAAGAACTCTCTTCTAACTTGCATTCATCAACAAGATCTGCATTATTCTTAATACTAATTCAGCATTTCATTCCCTTGTGGTCACCATTAAGAGAAGAGAAAATGATCTCAGAATTGGTTCATGTTGTTATTAACTGCATTAACTGGATTATGAATGTACAATGGTATTCATGTTATTGAATGGGCCGCTTCGCCTCAGGAACGTATTATGGTACTATGTTTCTTTGTTATGATCGTTGTTATGATCGTATTCTTTCTTGTATTATTGAATGCCAGTGGTATTATTATTGTATCATGGTACAGTGTATGAATTATCTCACTCCGTCATTTCGATTGGTGCCTCGTACGAGTATCTCATTCCGGTATGGTATCTCGAGGAATGCATCGATCTTATCTCACTGCGTTATCTTCGATACCTCTCGTACGTAATAATCCTCGTATGAGTATCTGATCGGATCTTCGATTGGTCGTATGAGTATCTACCCTTAATGCCGGGTATAGAGTTAATCAATGCTGGTTAATGTATATTGTTCTTTGAACGTTTATTTAATGCTATCGATGGGGAGTTAATAATGGTATCTATGGTATTGGCCTTCCCTTCGGTCTGTTCTATAATATTCATGCTTTCTGTTATTTCTTTTTCTTCGGGATCATAGGCTTCTTTTCTTGTTTCTCTTATTCATTAACTTGCATTGAATGACCTACGGCAGATGAATGATTGTCGATTGTTGATTCCGTTTTCTTTCCGTTTCATTAAAGCCTAAGAACTGCTGCCTTGATCCGTTGCCAATGAGTGTACTAATTACATTACTTGATTACCGGGCATTAACTCAAGAGCATATGCTCTGATGTGGGGCTTAGTAACCCGTATGATGATGCGAGAGTTCTTACATTGTGTTACTCATAATGTCCTAGCACCTATAATACGTTGCAGTGTTACTACCCGTTAGTTAATACAAGTTCTCTGTCGTTAAGGCTAGAGTTGATCTTAAATGCATTTTATTTCATGGAGTTGGAGTAATGCACCTCTATTAGTATTGATTGTATTTTGGAAGAGTGTGACTTCTACACTGATTTCATCAGTGGATTTGGAATTAACCCTGAAGTCATACCTAATGACGGATAGCTCTTTTATTCTTCTTTATTTAATCAAGTCGGGATATCTCTCTATCTTGCTCTTTAATGTAGGGCCTAATGTAATGTTGTTGGAGTTATTGTATCCCTACCGTGAGCATCTCACCAGGGTAAGGTAATGCAGCGGATCATTCTTTTCATCGTCGGCTCTCTTGTATCACATAGTGAGTGTCAATTATACCTCTCGTTATTCTCTGTTGCCCTTTGTTTGACACTATTACGACCTTCAATTCATACCTATGGTTGGTTAAAGAGATTTATCCGATCTATACTCAGGGTATGTATTTTCCTATGCTCCGGATCTTAAAGCATTGTTGTTAATACCGGGATTTGAGAAGCCGGATAAAAAGGAACCAGGTGATTCTGACAGAGGAACGGATGCTGTGAAGAAAAAACAAGTGAGTTCAGACTTAATGTAGTCCGCATCTTAGTAGTGAATCGATGATTCGGGATGTTTGTTACTTTCTCCTTTCGCTTGACTCTGGCGCTGAGTAGATGCTGCTTCGGGTATTATCGGTATCTTCGGTATCTATGGTTGATGGCGGAAAAAACCCTATCTCCTGATGTGACATTAGTGTCTACTCACTAATCCGACTAGATGATTTTCTTGACGCACCCGTGTGCTGTTGACTTATCTACCCGGTGTTTCCCGAAAGTACGTACGACTGGTGCTGGTGTGCAAGATTGCTAGATAACAGATAACCCTCCTAAGTGTCCCAGTGGGGCCCTGCGATCTGGTCTATAGAAAATGCCGTGCGTGGGTTCCCCCGTTTTGTTTTGGTTTTTCAGTTTCTGACTCCGGGGCCACGTATTATCTCTTCTTTATAGATGATCCGGTGTGATAATTGTTTCTATAGTTATATCAAGTATGCCGGAGATAGCAAAGAACACTTACCAACTGCCTTGTGATGAATATTTTGTTGGTTAAGAAATTTGTATGACAAGTCTCTATAAATAATGCTCATCAGGTGTGTCCTTCTCTTGAACATAGGTTTATATCCTTTGTTCCCATATCATATGGAAGTACCTTATCGTAGTCGGCTAGCAACTCTCTTTGCGGTCTTATCAGCCGCATTGATTAACATTCACTATCATGAATATACCTACGGTTAATCAAGGCATAGAAGTTCATGCTTTAAAGAAAGGGAATGTATAGGTATCGAAATGACGGAGTGAGATAATGCAGTAAAACAAACAGTAATATCAATCATTAAATAAAGCGGAACCATCCATATACAGACAGCATTATTCATGAATCATTGATCATTATTCCAAACAATCTGCATTAACCATTAACTTACATGAACTCTATACCCTTAGAACAGAACCCTACGTACGGATCTTTCACTATTCATTGGCATCATTGAACGGATGGCATCATAATGTCATTGAATGATTGTTCTTTGTTAATGTATGAGTTCTTCCCGAAGGTACCACCGAACTAATACCATTATGAATAACAACTGCATAACATAATCCCGGTAATGAATAGAAAGGGGACAGAAACAACAGCTGGCGGTATAACAACAAACCATAGATATAACAGCATTATAACTCAGTATCTACGCTTCGATTATCTCACATTCTCTTTCCCTCTACGAGCATCTTCGATGCGTCATTTCGATACCTCTCGTATCCTCTCGAGGCATTTATCTCACTCCGTCCGTCATTTCGATACCTTGCATTCAATGAAGAACTCCAAGTAATAACATGAAAGAGACTCCATTATCTTCGCTTATCTCACTCCGTCATTTCTCTCGTACTTTCCTACGGTGAACAAAACAAACTACGAGTATCTCACATTCTCTTTCCCTCTACGAGCATCTTCGATGCGTCATTTCGATACCTACCTTTCTTATCCATCCAAGAGTTAACATCTAAGAACATTGGTTAATCTCAGAACCCATGAACAAGCATTTGAGTTCCTACAGAGCCGAAGATTAACTCTGAGGCGATGAACTCCATGAATCATATGAATTCCTATTAACTCTGTGCACCCAAAACAAAAGAGAACTGCATGAACTCAAATACCCGTAGCTATTGGTTGTTATAGTTGTTAGAAATGAGTTGAAGAAGGATATGCTATGGTACTGTGAGATACGAGTATGATGAATAGAAATGAGTTGAAGAAGGATATGCTAATATGGAGCCTTTATCGATGCCTTGGTATCTTAGTATCGAATTTGTTTATTAATTTCTTACTTATACGCCCCTGTTCCTCTACAACGTATATATAATGGTATTGTTTCATGATCAGGTATTCCCTACGGTATACGCTGATAGATCGCCAATGTATAGAAATGCAGTTCTCAGAGTTCATGATCCGGACCTTGTCTCTGTGCAGTTCATGCAGTTCTTCTTCTAATGCTCGGTAATGATTCATAATGTCTTGTATTTAATCACGAAGAGTTATTCCAGTATCATGCAGACTATTGAAGGGTTTGTTGTTTAAAGATCTTTAATGCAGTTCTCTTTCATGTTATTACTTGGAGTTCTATATACGGCCCATTATAATAACCAGTTATTTGTTGCATTCCCGATGAATATGAATCATCTTCGATGCCTCGTTTAGGCTCTATACGAGTATCTTTCTTCGATACCTACGGATTCATAAGGCAAGTTATTTCATGAATAATGTTGTTGCTATTGGATATTTAATCTTGGTTTCATGCCATATATCAATTAAATAACTGCATTCCAGTATACAGCATTCATCTACCTTGCATTAACCTACGGTCGATTAAGGTATCGAAGAAAGATACTCGTAGGTAGTACGACGAGGCTTGTTCATGCCATTATATCAATGAATAATGCAGTTCTACGGTCAATGCAGCGGAATATCGGAATTAAAGATAATATGGACAACATGAAGATATAGACCTCGGTACGAGTATCTTTCTTCGATACCTACGGATGATGAATGTCATTGAAAGAAATATTGTTCTTTCTTTGTTTGTTTAATTTCAGTGGTTTAACGCTGTCCAATAGAAATGGGGTCTATGTTAAATGTTCTATAATCAGGATTGATTGTCTTGAAATGCTGTCCTAGCTCCATGAATCAAACAAAGAAAAGAGTGTTAATTTTTACTACAATGAGCAGATGAAGAAGAGTCATTAAAGAGTTCAAGAATATCAGAGCTATTAATCTTTCATTGCTGATGTTGATACAGCGGAATGAATAGAAGTCTGTATGGGCTGCGCATAGCTCAATACAGAAGCAGTCGGAGTTTTTCGAGAAAAGGTCCCATCCTTCAATATCATGATTGGGTCGACCAGATCATGAGTGAATATAAAATCGAAAATGTACATAGCTGTTCCAGCTGAAATACTTGGAATAATTCTACCACTTCTACTAGGAGTAGCCTTTTTAGTGCTAGCTGAACGTAAAGTAATGGCTTTTGTGCAACGTCGAAAGGGTCCTGATGTAGTGGGATCATTCGGATTGTTACAACCTCTAGCAGATGGTTTTAAATTGATTCTAAAAGAACCTATTTCACCAAGTAGTGCTAATTTCTCCCTTTTTAGAATGGCTCCAGTGACAACATTTATGTTAAGTCTGGTTGCTTGGGCCGTTGTACCTTTTGATTATGGTATGGTATTGTCAGATTCGAACATAGGGCTACTTTATTTGTTTGCCATATCTTCGCTAGGTGTTTATGGAATTATTATAGCAGGTTGGTCTAGTAATTAGATTAGGGGGCGGCCGTTCGGTCGCCTATGATACTAGGACCAATAGGTCAAAAATGGGTTTGTGCCGCAGGTGTTGAACGATCTACTCTACACAGGTGTGGGCTTACAGGGCACCCTTTCATCAATCTAGACCTGGTCACTAGTGGAAGTCATAAAAAATAGATTAAAACCTGCGATCATTATTTCTAGCGGAAAGTTCAGATAGATGAAAAAAAGACAAGACCAAATTGATGCAAAGAAAGCGTAGAGCCACATGAGAGTACCATTCATTTCTTATAGATATGATATAGAGTACCATCTAACAATAAGACATCATTAAAGAACTCAGAAACTAATGCTAGAACTTACATTAAACCACTGAAACTGCATAACATAATCAATGAATAGAACAGCATGAATCATCATTAAACAAAGAACTGGATCGACCAGATCATACATTTAAAAAGTAGTAACAACATTAATGGCATTCATAGTCCCAACAAAGAGGACTGATTAAATAAATCAATCCGAAGGTATCGTAGATACTCGTACTGGTAGGTACGAGGTATCGAAGAAAGATACTCGTACTGGTAGGTACGAGGTATCGAAGAAAGATACTCGTAGTTTGTTCACCGTATTAAGGTACCGAAGGTAAGATCGAGGATACGAGAGGTATCAAAGTACGAGGCACCAATCGAAGCGTAGCGAAGATCCTCGGAGTGAGATAATCGAAGAGGTATCGAAAGGCACCAATCGAAGATACTCTATACCGAAGGTATTGAGGTATCGAAAGGCACCAATCGAAGATACTCTATACCGAAGGTATTGAGGTATCGAAAGGCACCAATCGAAGATACTCTATACCGAAGGTATTGAGGTATCGAACGCTCGATTTTAGTGAGATAATGACGAAGTGAGATAAGCGAAGATAATGCAGTTTCTATAATGATGCAAGAGAGCTGTCACTTTCATGAATTGATACCTGGCATTATTATTATTCCAAGAATTCAACTGATCAACTGCATTAATAGCTTTCCAAGACTTACTTTAATCCATTGAATTTGTTAACTCTTCATTTAAAGCATTAATCGATGTACCTTTAACACTTTCCTACGGTTGTTTTGTTCCCTTTCTTTATTTCATTCATAGACTTTCTTTCCTTCCGTACGTTATGTTCTACAGATGATGAATGTAAGTTAATGCGGGTTCTAGACGTTCTTTTCATGATAGAGTTCTTTACTAGATTTAATGTTTCGTGATGAATGCTGTATGTAGAGTTCTTTACTAGATTTAATGTCATTCAATGGTATCGTTCACAGGATAGGTTCATTGAATACTGTTGCTCTGTTATTGCGTTATCTGTTGCATGAAGTAGGGCCGTTAATTGGTTGATATAGATAACTGCTATAGATGGTAGTCTTTCATTACTGTATGAAAAGGTAGTTCCTATGGTTATGGTATCGCTATTGGATCTGGAAAGTCTCAGCAGCCACAGTGATGTTCTTCAGCTACGTCGTAGGCAAGAGTTCAATATACGGTGCCACTCTCTCTATCTAAAAGAAAAGGGAATAGAATAAAGAGAGTAAGTATAACGCAGTACTATCACTTATTTTATGCGAGTCACCTTCTTCTAGGCTCCGCTGGACGACACGGCATTCTAAATAATATCTCTAGGCCGTACTTGTGATGGTTCCCAAGGATCCAATATGACCACTTAGGTCTACGTTGCTGTTCTAGCGTAGGTTAGGTATCGAAGATACTCGTACCGTAGGTATCGTAGATACTCGTACTGTAGGACTCTACCGAGGTATCGAGGTATCATGAGAAGACTCGTACCTAAACACTAAGGGAACCTTTTTAACGCATATTCAGAGGTAATATGGCCCCACTATTATATCCTGATTCGGAGGCAACGCAACCCGGTTCTACTTGACTCCGTGCTCGTCCAAGGAGTTTTACTTGATTCAAAAGCTCATGTAGAGGCACCTCTTTTCTTTGTTACAAATAACAAAGCGTTTAATGCTTTACTAAACAAGCTGAATGAAAGCAGCAGCCCTCCCTATCTTTTTTTTATAATTATCAAGTCTTTACTAAACATTACAGCTAAATGAAAGGTATCGAAATGACGCATCGAAGATGCTCGTAGAGGGAAAGAGAATGTGAGATACTCGTAGTTTGTTCACCGTATTAAGGTACCGAAGGTAAGATCGAGGATACGAGAGGTATCAAAGTACGAGGCACCAATCGAAGATAACGAAGTGAGATAATGACGTATCGAACGCAGTGAGATAAAAGAGAATGTGAGATAACTCTCTATTTAGAGATCGCAGTTTTCCAATAATTGGTTTTTTTTCTGGGCTCTTTGATGAGAGATCGTGGAGGCTTTACCCCTTGTTTCAGTCAGAATGAGTCCCCGGGACATTGGCTTCCGCCAACAGTGGACTATTAAGGATCGCATCCCGCGCATATTCTACATTATAGCCTGCAACTGATTCAGCTTCCGCTTCTGGGAGATCAAACGGAGCTCGATTAGTTTCTGCTAGACGAGAAATGAAGAACATAACCAATACAGGGAACAAGGGAATACCGGACCATATCTGCTTTTGCGCCATGACAATCTCACTCGAATTACGGGGACCTACACATATTAGTACAGTATACCGGGAAAAAGACGAATCGAATACAAGTAATACTTGTAGCCCGGCCAGAACCACACGTGCAAGTTTCCCTGCATGTGGCTCGTCCGTGATAACCATAACCTGTGCATTATCTCACATTCTCTTTTATCTCACTGCGTTCGATACGTCATTATCTCACTTCCTCTACGAGCATCTTCGATGCGTCATTCAAGATGATCGATTGGTGCCTCTCGTACAAACCTCGTATGAGGATCTTATCTTCGATACCTATACATTAAAGATATGGACAACCCGCATTTCATTCAATCTTATATACGAGTTAACAACTAGGGAGTTCTTTATAGGTTTGACTTTAATCTGGTCGTCCGGAAACATCATACCTATAGGCCGAGTATAACGAAGCTTGAACATGTTATTGAATGTGTTCAGAGCTTCAGCTGAGCGGTTGACAGAGCGTATAACTCAGATGCCCAGATTGACTAATACAATACCTTTAATAACATTATTCTATTCCTAAATACTTTCCTATAACGATACCGAGGCATCGAAGATGACCCGGAATAACTCCAATGAACAGAGTTCCTACATGAATCAATCCATCCGTTGTTCGTTCCTTTTTTCTTTCCGTTGAAGTTGATATTAACTACACTACAATGAATCCAATAAGAATACCGGTCATTAATAACTCATACCTAAATACTTTCTCTTCTGGTTCCTATAACAAGATACCAATGCAGTTAATAACAACATTAACTCCTAAGAAGTTACAGACATATGATCAGATCTTACTGTATCTCACATTCTCTTTTATGTATGTCCGGTATTATCTCACTGCGTCATTCAAATCGATACCTTAATATAGGACTGAAATGAAAAGACTTTGCATGTTGTTCAGAATGCATGGTCTATGATGCTTTTCCTAGGCATCAGAGCACGTTTCTTTGCAGAACCTGCGTTTCAGTCATTATTTATCTATTATGAAGAGAGGCGAAGAGCTCAGTTTCCGTTTCCAAACATAAGATCCGGAACTACTGGAGTGCTTTCAGGAGATGATTCTATTCTTGATATACTTAACTCTTTCAACAATCTATATCTATCTGGGGGTCTCGATATCAATGACATCATCTTCGATGCCTCGTTATCTTAGGCTCTATACGAGTATCTTCGATCAACACCTACGGAAATACCAGATGAATGCTGGTCTATAATGATGGGTCTATGTTAATGAATAACTCCCGACCAAAGAACCAGTCGTAGTAACAATTCAACAACAACGGCACAATAAATATGAGGCTCTCATGAATCATTCGGACCTATAACAAGGCATCTTAGGACCGTAGGGTTCAGAGGCATAAATAGAAATGCATCAGAAATACCTATAGATAACACCGTGATGAACTATGAGATATGAGAAGGGCTTTGGTTTCGGCTCTCTTAGTCTTTCTTCCTTCATATCATATATATCAGGTACATTCCCTTTATTTAAACCCTCATTGATTCATGGTATTATTTATTGCAGTTAATAGCCGTTCATGAATCTGCTAAGCTTTATTGCTTGAATACTAGTACTAGAGGGAATAGAATCTATGTTAGCTACGTATGGTCCAGATTCATCTTTTCTTGGGCTATACGGAACCACGGGCTCTCCGGGCTTTAATATGAACGATAACTGCTCACTTGTTGAATAATTAGTTGAAAAAACAAACCCTTCACCTTCAATCGGAAGTCTGCACTTGATGAACTAACTTGCAGTCAATTAGGCTTGTGGTCACCATTAAGAGAAAATGATCTCAGAATAATGATAGCTTTCCTATTTATTGGGTGGGCCTACGCAGGTGTTGATCGAAGATACTCGTATAGAGCCTAAGATAACGAGGCATCTATGAACCAAACATATCCGTATGTTTCGAAGATAAATGCCCATGATCGGTAGAATCCTACGGTGAATGAACTACGAGTATCTCACTTCGTACGGGGCTGCTAATGTCATTTAATGCTGTTAGATCCAATACATACAGATACAGTTCATGTAGTTTAATGCAGTTAGATCAATGACATTCATCAGATACGAGGTATCGTAGCGAAGATAATCGAAATGACGGAGAATGTGAGATGCTCTGAGGTATCGTAGATATTGTAGGAAAGTACGAGGTATCGAAGCGTAGATAACGCAGTGAGATAACGGAAAGAGAATGTGAGATAATGACATTATTAGAATCTAAAGAACCAAGAAAGAATAGTTCGTGATTGTAAAGAAATGTTAGATTCTTAAGTTACATAATGAGAAGAAATGATCAGGAACCTTGCTAGTGAGTTCCGTCTTGCATCTATAAAAGAATGAGAATGCGTCTTGACAACTAGTGAGACCATAACGTTGGGTATGGGTTTTATCGACTGGTTCTCTTTCATGCTATTCTTCCTATTTAATAACTACATATCTATCCGTACTGTCTTGTAAAGGCTGTAATGTTTAAACGATCTGATCTCTTGGATAGAACTCTATATAACTCTATTGAACATCTGATTAATTCTAAGTGTTAGAACTATGGATAATTATCGCCAATAAACAAATAACAAATATTGTATTGTTTATGAAATCATGTAAGAAGTGATATAACTGTTGTTAAGGTAGCCGGATTGATTTGTAGTCCTTCTTGTCCTTCATATTATGTTGTTAGAAGTGATATACTTGACTACTTTCCATCAAATAGACAAGTCAGTCTTTAATTAGGCTGGATTGAAACAATACCCATTTCGTTTTCTGTTGCTCCGGTCATGAAACCATTCATGTTATACATGGCATTATCTATCTTTCAAAGATATCAATGTCAATGATCGTAGCTACGAATGAATCGTTTGCATAATTAAAGAACCAACCAACCGGGTTGTTCATGGTATTCAACTCTTTATAGATTGATTGTTGAACTATCGTTTCCATACTCTTTCAAGATGTCGATGTCATTGTATGGTTCAAATAACTATTGTCATGTTTTTTCCGTATTATGTATGCAATGTTTGTTTTTTTCTTGATCACCGGACATTTATTGAATTACCATATCTTTTATGCCGGTCATGGTTCCGATTCTTCCTATTAATTATAGTCAACTAATTGTACCAGGGTCCTTTGGAAAAAAAGTTTTCTACAAAAGAAGCACATTACTCTTTGGATTGTGCAGAACGGACCCTTGCCTATGTCTTTTCAGATTTAGCTAAGGGTTCTACAGCCACGCCAGGTCGGTTAGCACAGGTTATAGAAGGGGCCGGAAAACGGGGAATCTTTGCCATTGGTAATTTTGTTAAGCAAAGACTCCTGTATCCTGTCCATGTTTGGGCAATGAATGTTTTAGCAAGGATCGATCCCTATGGATGGAACTTTCCACCAAACGGGACCCATTGAACGATTGCAGATGAAGGATCAAGATTATGTTTTTTCTTATGATCTGAAGTCTGCAACTGATCGATGGCCTGTCTCTCTCATGCATGATGTATTATCATGTATGTTTGGACCTTCCACTGCTAATTCAATCGTTAATGGAACCCTAGCATTAAATACATTTTACGTTGGACCTCCTGCCTTTAAAGTGCAATGTCCCTCTAATATTTGTTTTGGGGCTGGGCAACCATTAGGATACTACGGTTCTTGGGCTATCTTTTCACTGTCCCACCATTTTTGTGTGTGGATGGCGGGCGGCGAAAAGGGCAGACCCCGACCGGGTTAAACCCTTCACTGACTATGCCTTACTTGGGGATGATATTGTAATCAACAACACCAAGGTGGCAGCTTGCTACCTCGATTTACTTAGTGAATTAGGAGTCCAAGTTTTGATTCCCAAATCTTTGGTATCGAACTGTGGTGCTCTCGAATTTGCTAAGCAATTTCGGGTTGGTAAGCGAGACCTATCTCCTATCTCCCTTAAGGCTATTTCATGTTCGAAAACTTTACTAGCGCAAACTGCCCTTGCCTCTAAGTGGCCTATGAAGTTATCTTCAATGGTTCGCTGGGGGTGGCTACCGAGTCCTGGGTAATATGTTAAAACCCAAGGGTCGTCGGTGACGCCGGTTATTAGTGATTAGGCAAAAACAGCAATGGAGTGACTTGGAGATGTGGTTAGGAGGTGGTCTACCTCTTAATCCATATTTAAAAGGAATCATCATCGACTTTATCCTCAACAGGATGAAACCAAAAGATTTGATTTTACCTCCTTGTCCTGAGGTGGTTTTTCAAGGGGAAGCTGATAACCTTGAGTATACTTTATACCGGAATTGGATGTCGTCCTGGTTAAAATATATTCATTGGTACTATTCCCTATTCCTCAATCCGGATTCTGTCCTTCGTGAATTCTTAAATGCACCTATTGTTCAAACGTCGTGGAAGGTCACCTATGAGGACCCTGTGGTATTCAGATATGGTCTTTTATGGCGTTTGCATGATATGTGCAGGGAAGTAGAGCCTTTGTTAGCTCTATCTCCATTGGAATTCTCAGGATGGGTACGTGGTGGGGAGGGCACGATGGCCGCTCCTTTTTGTTGGTTGAAACTATAAGGATTAATCACCTTATAGAAACAAGTACCAGTGCATAAGACATAGAAACCAGAAGCTATCCATAATATATATAGACCAGCCAGATAAGATAAACCCGAGAGGTAGTATCGGGTTCTCTATTTGATGCTCTCATGAAAGAGCCTATGAACGAACCCTCCAGCCAGATACGAGCTACAACCAATCCCTTAATCGGTCTCGTCTCTTAAGCATCCTGCAATCCTGAGAAAACAGATACGAGCTACATTATGAACCCACCCTACGGACGGCTACGGTACGGTACATTATGAACGGTT